>JAOEHI010000024.1:28159-65630 GCA_025447815.1 Percopsis transmontana
TATATTATTTCTATATACAATTACATATATATTTATAAATTTTTTTTATTATTTAATATATTGGTTTTTTACATTTTTGATATTTATATTTATTATATTTACAAGAATATGCAGTGGTCTCTTAATTATTTCCATGGCTGTACTCTATACACATTTGGAATGCCAGTGTGTGGACTTATCTTGAATTAAGTCTGTGGCTTAAAGTAAACCCTATAAAGTGTTTCAACAGTTGTTAACATCTAAGATTCTTTCTACCTTTCGCAGCATTGCTTCAGACTTCTGCACATTGAAGTTTCTGGCTGGAAGAAAGCAAGAAAAGGTCAGGAACACGCGTGACAAACATGTCCATCGCACCAGTTCCATGGCTGAACGGGCATTTTGTGATGGGATATTAAAGCCACTGGCTTTTTTAATTCCACAGACAACCACCACTAATGATGAAAATATGATAGTTGCTAAGCAGGGGACACAACTTGGGAGATGTCTGTTCACGCCAATGTTATCGAGACGTTAAACAAGACAGAGCAGTAATGCAGTAAATTACCGGCTGACAGATTAAGCAGACCGCCCAATTTGGGCGTGCCAAGGACGCATGCCGGACCCTCTTTTTCTGGCAAAACTACCTTGCAGACTTGGAAATGACTGACGTAAAATCCAAAAATCGTTGAAATTACTAAGTATTATGTCTTAATTAACTAGTAATTACACAGTAATATCCCAGAGAATAACCCCTCACATGCCTGAAACTTGAAGTTGTGTGTGCTTCTAGTAGTATGGTTTTTTCTAAATGACATTTTTACTGATATATTACTAGTATTACAGTTAAATATTAGTAGACAATGCTAAAGGTGTTTCCCCTGCGTGACTCAAGCATAATAACACACCCATGTGATACACTATTTAAAAGGTGATTAGCTGTAAAAAGAGTAGCCAAGGCACATCAATAACCCAAGTACTGCTAGCCACGACAGAGCAACGACAATGGATTAGACTAAACCCTTCCTTCTGACAGCTTGCTGGGGCACAGAGAGACCGTTGTTGCAGTTACAAGAGGGCAGAACGAGTTCTGGCTTGTCTGGAATACACTGGGGTTTTACTGGGCCGTTAACAGCTACAGTGTTTCAATTATCTCACCTTGTCATGTTATCATGGACCATCCCGTACACAGGCGGTTGTAAAGAGGAGGGTCTCTCTAACTCCAGTCTTAGATGAGTTTTACGCTGCGATTAGAATTCATCCTCTTATTTAACACTTATTTAATCAGGTTGCTTGCCAGTCTTGGGCCGGCATGTGTTTTGTGCCCTGGTTTTGCGTCATTACGATTCTCTCCCTCTCTCTGCTCTTCAAATCCAGGCCCAGTCATGTGATTGGTCCAACACATTTACATTTACAGCATTTAGCAGTCGCTTTTATCCAAAGCGACTTACAATTAGTACATCTGTCAACAGTTGAACTGGTTAACCACCAGTTTATGCAAGCAAATGACATTCTCCCAGAATAGGCGCAGCATCATGTAACAAGGTTACTTCACTTATGCATTTGTAGAGAATTACTCGAAAGTTATCATTCGCTCCTCAAAACAGTCGATAATTGCTAACTGCAAAGTGCTTAATATTCTAAGCATTCTCCACCTGCTTATCTGACCTGTGTGACTGGTCCATGCTTTTCAAGGCCAGAATCCACCTATCCTCCATCAGATCCATAACATATTTGTTTTCCCTCCCATGGAAAAGGGGTTGGTAAATTTGCTGTACCATACATTCTGCTGAAGAAGAGCTTTATGGCTTGAAACGTCACTGGCAAATAAATAATTTAACGTCAGCTAATTGGTATGCGGAACTATTCTTTCACGTTTTCACCGTACATTCTGCACACAGGTTTCTAACTAGCTAAAAACATTCGGTTAAGGGAGTGTGCCACCCGCTGTATTTTGGTTTGGCTAGTCAGAGTACATTAGTAGTAGATTAGATTAGCTAGATTAGTATTTTGGCTTTGTTCTGTTCTTCGGCACTACCTGTTCCCATCTCCCCTTGTACATACAGTATCTGTGAGCAGCTGTGTTGTAAATACTGTAAATACTTTGCTTCACTGAGCACTAATTTTTACACCTGTTAATTAATTAAATATGTATTACTGCCTATGACACTAATTGTTGTTGAATAGCTTTGTCCTTCCGCAAATTACTCAGATGGGCTGGTGTTGCAAGATTAATTCCCACTACACCTTCAGCGACTTTTAAACACCATTGTTCATTAACTCTGTTGTACTACACAATTTATGAACCATACTCACAAAGTTTACCTTTCACTGTTCCTACTTTTGACATTTACCTGTGATAAGGCCCTGTAAGGTTTACATTAGGAAAACTTGGAATTAACCTTTTTTCCCTGTGGTGCACAGTTGTGCTGTTAACCCATGCTCCTCTTTCCAGCAGCCTTTGTTATATGGGAAATCATATAAAGCATAGAATGCTGAAACAGGCCATCATGTCCCAAGCCTTGGTTCTCTGACAATGACCTCCCAAAGGGGAGGTCTGCAGTTATTCAATAGCGCCTAATTAAGGCCACAGCTCACAAACACATATTTGGTTGCCAGCCTTCACTGTGTCCAATTAGGTGTTTACGTTTTCTGTGCATCGCTGCGGTTCGTAGTTTACACTGATATGTGACAAAACCTTAAACCTTGCTGGGGACAATTCCTGGGATTCCAATGCTACATTATGGAATGGCTGAAGACTTGTTAGGTTAGGTTAGGTTAGGTTAACTTTATTGTCCCCAAGGGGATATACTGCTTGGGCACAATGCAGAGTTGCTCCATAAAAAACATCACAAAACACATCAACAAGAACCTGCGAAGCATTGACATGTTGTACTTCACAAGAGGAAAATATAAACACAGAAGAAAAAGTACATTGTTGACAACATAGTTCCATGGATTAAATTGCAGGCGCTAAAGTGCTAGTGTGGTTGTTGGATATTGCTCCATTGAACTGAAGTTTGTGTAAAATGCATATGCGAAGGTGTAGTATGTATGTATGTGTAATAAAGGTGTAGTATGTTTATTGCACGTTGCCCTATTGCACCAAGATCACAAGTAAAGTGCTGTAGTGCTCACATATGTATTATTTTACACCATTTTACATTGTTCAGCAGCTTAATGGAAGATGGCACAAATTTTAATTTTAGGCGATTGGATTTGCATTTTGGAACACAGAGTCTTCATCCTGATGGGAGGGTTTCGTATTCAGTGAGAAGGGGTTTATTGAGGGTCCGATTTAATTTTCCTAGCCTGTTTCATAACTGCCTGGTCACACAGGCTCTGTATAGGCTCATAGTCTCTCCTCCCTATAAATGTTATGGCACGGAGAGACTCTGGGTCAATTCGGTTTAGACCTGTGCATGTTTCTTCTGATAGAAGCATTGCCATTGTTCACTGCCCGCCCTTAATGGGATTAGCCCTAGATTAGGAAGATACACAGACTGCTAGCCCACTGCTTCAGACACAAGTACATTAATCCTGCTCCACGGCTCCCTTGTCACAGTGTTATCTCTTTGTCATCAGCTTGAGTTTTCAACCGTAACCTTGACAGTGAAAATTGGAGCATACAGGGGTTGCGTAGTTTATTATGAAATAGATCTCCAGGGTTTAAGGAGCATTGATGATTTGAGTGTTGAGTGTTCAGGTTTAAAATGAGCTTTCTGAGTTTTCCTACTTCACCACAACCCCCGGGTCACCTCAGAGAGGTTCATTTTGCCTTGCATGTCAGAGGATTGCGAACCCTTCGTAACTTTGTAACTGTAACTCTCTATTAAGGCAAATTATGTTTTCCCTTTAGCCCTGTTACTAAATGGTTAAAACGTCTATATGAGAGATGTAGATCATAATAATTTGGCATTTCATGACAGCATATTGATTCGACAGTGAAACTCGAGATCTCTTATCAGTTTTTCTCACCTCTGAGCCATCGTAACAGGAAGTGGTCACTTTGGGCAGGAAGTTGAGGAAGAATATCTTGTATCCTCTCTCGAAACTGGTCCAAGAGAGAATGAGAAAGAGTTTGGGTCAACCATCACATTTAGTTTAGCATTATAGCAATCAATTGCAAAAGTGGGGATTTCAACACAGACCTAATGGTAGCTACACATAGGTCCTGGCAAACTGTTTTATTATTAATGATGTATTATGATTGTAGCCTACTGCTCTACAGTTCAATTCTTAAAATTGTAGCCTACTGTTATTATTATTACTATGCTATATTCTGCAATTGATTGATTACAAATTCAAAAGAGTAAGGGGACAATGTCTTCACATTTAACGTATCTATAGCACACTACATTAGAAATGAAAAAATTAACCGCAAAAGCATGAATGTTTATAAAGATAAGGGACGGTCAATGTACTCTATCGCCATGGTTTACCCCATGCAGCGTGAACGCGCAGATTCCCCACAATGACATAAGCATCACCTCATATGAGCACGATTATTTTCCAAAGGCTGTTCTTACCTGTTCCAGTGCTTCCGCCTGCTTGGGGCTGAGATCCCCAACCCTTCCGCTCATTGCTAATGTAAATAAAACGAGTAATATTGTGTTCGTAATCCGAAGTTAAAGCGAAGCGCGCTCCGTCCACGGGGCTGTGTTATCTACGTTGTGTTTATACTGAGATGCTCAGCGCAGTCAAGTATGGGGGGCGCTGTTTTTCTGACTCACCGCCTGGAAGCTGTCACATGAAAAAGTTGACACACTCCCTGGAACGCCCCTGGAGCCAGTTCATTGGTTTACACGGGCCAAAGAGCGTATAAGTGAAAAGAGATTAATCGATCATCTACTCCAAGGATAATAAAGATAACCAGTTTTGCGATAATATAGCCATGTGTATATATAGCACCAATATGTTTTGTCGTTAGCGTGAATTAGTTTGAAAATCAGCTCAATATTAGTCTGTGGTATGACAAAAAGTTGATCAAAAACGTTATTTATCCTCGTCTCATTGTTCCTTCGATATTGGATGGGCTACATGTAGACACATGAAAAAAAACTTTAAATACTTATAACATATATAAACTACGCGTCGCAGAAAATGTGTTAAGGAACAGTGTGTTCTAAATATATTTAAAAATACATAAGCGTGTGTTTCAAAACTCTCCAAGAGGGGGCAGTAGCCTCCTTTACAAATGACCGTTTCCACCACACGCCCTTTCCTGTCTAACCAGGAAGTTGTTTTTTCACTTGTTTACATTTTTTGGGTCCAACTGAAAAAGGTGGCGGGTCCAGTAGAAATGTTAGGTGACAGTTGACTGGGATTATACATTTATTTATTTATTTAATATTTTCTTCGCTTCTTCGGCAATGGCTTCAATCCTCTGCATGTACAACTTGTTCATGCCCTTTTTCCTTTTGTCTCCTCCGTTCTGGACACGTCTGGCGGTCACGGCCGAGCAGGTGGCGGTGGTCGAGGTGGTTCTGGAGGAGCGACAGGGTGTCAGCGCTGTACTCCAGGGACAGGTGGTCGAGTCGACGCAGCGAGGCAGCATCTTCCAGCCCAAAGACAAGCACAGCGATAAAGATCCGGATCTGGAGGCAGATCTGATACTGGTGAGTGGGGCTCATTCTTCGAATGAGACTGCAGGATTTGGAAAAGCAAAGGGGCTGTTTAGCCTAAACGGGGCCCTAAGCACACAGTTATCACGTTTATCAAGTTCTCAAGTTTTTCGAGTCAGGTACTGTATGGGCAGTGTGGACTGGCAGTTGGTTTTCTGAAATTAAAATTTCAGATGGCTGCAACCAATAACTGCCAACAATGTTAGGGTTAGTTGGGCATTGTGTGGGCAGTGTGCAGCCACCTATAGTCAGTAGCTGTCAAATGTGCCTGCTTTCGTCAGATGCGGGATGGGGAGCCACAGGTGAACTGCGGAAAAAAAGAGGACGAGAGCAAAGAGGCAGAGCCGTGGATAGGGGTGGTGCCGGTGGAGATGGAGGAGAGCAAAGCTTCAACTGGGAACCAAGAGTCTCTTGCCGATGCGGTGGTCAGCAGAGTGAGTCGTGTGGGCAGGAACAGCCATTTTTCTTCTTCTCTCCTTCCCTATAATTTATCTGGGCACAGACTTAATGCTAGAGACCATCACGTACCTTCTCTTAAAGAGATACTGCTCGATTGCAGGATGCCCTTCAGAACCACAAAATTCTGCCCCAGCTTGTTGTTTATGTTTAAAACAAAACTGTACCAGAGAGAGGGGAGGGTTGGAGACGAGTATAAGCCTAGGAGCTCTGTAGTTGGAGGAGTAGAGAGGAGTACCAGCCACTTGGGGCTCAGGTGCGTTTGGGGGGGTGCAAGAGTTTTTAACCAAAACAACGTTTTTATGATGCTGGTTTCAACCACAAATGCACAGGAAGAGAGGAACCGGGCACAAAACGAGAAGTGAAAGATTATATTTTCTCTGAATGCTAAAAAAAGGTGTCTCTCTTTGCCAGATGAAGCGAGCCTTGGTCCTGGGGGCCTCTGCTCTGATCATCCTGGCCCTCAACCAAAACACTGTCAGTGAGGTAATTCATTTACATTTACATTCACAGCATTTAGCAGACGCTTTTTATCCAAAGCGACTCACAATCAGTACATTTGAACAGTTGAACCAGTTAAACGCCAGTTATTGTAAGCTAACAACATTCTCTTGGAATAATGACAGCATAATGTCATCGTAGTTACTTAGCTTATGCATTTTTCAGTTGGCATTACTCATTATATTCCTATTAAAATATAATTAAATCCCAAAAAAGTATGAATTGCGAGCAGCCTAAATACCTGCTTAATATTCTAAGAGCTGATCTAACAGAGCAGAAAGGAGAAGAGAGCAGAGAAGAGAAGGAGGAATTCTTTATTTTCTTCAGTCCCACGTTTGGCACGTTATGGGCACTGTGGCGTACAATGCCAATTAAATGTGCTCTGGCCTGCTGCAGATGGACCTGTCCCAGGCCTTGTCCAAGCCCATCATTGTCATCCAGACGTCTGAGAATGTCACCAAGCTGATCGGAGCCCTTCTCAGGTACAGCAGCAGACGGCCATGTTTGTCTGCCAGTGGTAGCAATAGACTTGACACAGCCATGGAACTGACTCGCGGGTTGGTTGGTTTGTGCACAGGGGGCTTCGCGCCACTGCAAGAGTCACCTACAAGACCATTCTAGAAGGGAACTTGGTGAGCGATCTAGAAGTTAGTTGTAGTATCGCGTTGCTATGGCCCCCCCGGGCTAACAGCCTAACGTTACTTTTTCTTGCAGGGAGCCACACTGACGTTGTGGTCCACCTGTGGCCGCTCCAGGGGGGGTCTGTACGGAGAGTGGCAGGGGGTCATCTGCACAGGAGAGACCAACTCTCAGGTCCAGGTGGGGACACACACGGATCCCTAATATCAAACCTCCCATGTCAACAGACATGGGATACACCCATGGTAACCCATGTGCCCATGTCAGAACAGTGATGACCCTTGGTGACCCATGTCATAACAGTCATGTCAGAACAGTGAAATTGATGCCTCTATGCCTATTGATGACTGACGGGTTATAAAAGGTGACCCATGATCTGCTTTGCAGTCCGTTTCATCCACAGATCTGTACATCTGTATGCTACCAAGCAAATAAGCGGATGATTCCTGAGTCAGTGCATTGGAAGAAACGAGTCGCTTTGCTTCTACAGTGCATGGTGTAATGTGGTTCCAGAAACCACATGCAAAAACGCTGGCTTCCTCTGTAGAGCCGCCAAAACGATTCCAGCACGCACACAGATGCAAATGTCCTCTCCCTGTCCATGTTATTTGAGGACGGCTAGTGGAAACAATGTTAACATGATGCGATCTGCTGTGTTTCTAGAAGTATCTGCAGCAGCTGTGGAACACTGTTCTCCTGGTAGCGCTAATCCTCAGCACGGGCGTCATCGTTCAAGCCCGCTGGCAGTACCAGGACAATCGGCTCAGTGACGACTCAGAGGTCTGTCCATGATGTTGTTAAACAGATGCATATGGTTATGATCATTAGTTAAAAAAATAAATGATAGTATAGCTTACTTACCTCGATATAAATCCATACACTGACATTCTGGATGAAATATTCTGATAGATGGGTTAGAAGTAATGTGTTTTTGAGATTAAGTACGGCAACTAAAAGTAAATGTCATTGTAAAAGTCCGCGTGTGAAACTAGTCAGTGACACCTTTAAATTAACAGATTTTTTTATTTTTTTTATTAACATGACACCATACTGTTCACGTGTTTTACATTTCTGTAGTCACAGGCACAGCATATTTTCACTTTTTGACATTTAAACAAATTAATTTAAGTTAACTTTCTTCTCTTCTGCACAAACGGTTTGAGACACCTGAAATATTGCACTTTTCTAAAGAGCCTCTGCGTTTTATCCCCCGTAATTCAGCTACTTTCAAATGAGGATATCGTGAAGAGAATGTCTTCTCTAAAAACCAAGATGTACCACCAGCCCAAACCCTGGTGCGACCCCTCCCAGCCAGTGGAAACAGACAACTGTGCTGTCTGTCTGGAGCCGTTCAACAACAACCAGGTCACCCCCCCTCTAACCCCCGACCCCAATATCTTTGCTTAGAGGACGACAATTTGACCTGGACCTTATTTTAACAATCTTTTCCAACCACAACGATCACGTGGCATGCACTGTAAGTTGCCCCCATTGCTTTCCAAGCCATCTAAATCAGTGGAGTGTGATCAGCAGAGAGCTGAATTGATTCGATGGTGGTCTGAAATAATCGCTATGGTTTCACACGATGGGAAACTGAGGTCTAGGTCAAATCCGGCTGGGGCATTTTACTATTAGAATAGTTTTATAAATGGAGTAGCTAATAATAATAATAATAATAATACAAATAAGAGGGCCCCCTCAGACAAACCGGTAGCAGTTGATAAACTAATCCCAGCATTACCAGTTAAAAGACGATCCGGATCTCTAAGTGCAGTTGAGGCGGACGGTGAAATTCTCCATTTGACTTTGTTGCGTTGCAGTGTCTGCGCGTCTTGCCGTGTCGCCACGAGTACCACCGAGACTGCGTGGACCACTGGCTGGTCCAGCAGCCCACCTGTCCCCTGTGTAAACGCAGCATACTTGGCAAGTACCGCATTCCCACCGCTACACCTTGAAATATGCTGCTAGCACTGTCCGCAAGTGTGAAACTCACCACAATGCTCTTTCTTCCATCAGCCCAAGGCAACCTCTGCAAAGACAGTTAATGGTCACCAGCTCTACCTCAGCCTGAACACACACCGGGAATTCAAGCCTCGTCTCAAAAGATATATATATATATTTTTTTATTTGTTAAATTTTATTTCTCCTGATATTTGACACTCCTACCGACAAACGTGAACAATCTTGTTTGGGCCTCTGACAAAGGGCGAAGGTAGTCCTGACACGCAGTGTGCGTATTGTACAAACAATACCGTGGTGTTTCTGTACTGTTCCAAACAACAGTACCTCCTCCTGGGATCACGTCACACTATTATTGTGGAAACAGTTTGCTGGTACTGTATGTTCTGTGTCATTTAGCGCCAGTGGAGTGGTGATACCTCATGGGACTGGGGGGGTGGGGGTTCATCTAGTACTTGGATGGCTAGAACTAGGTATTGCTGAAGCTACAGATTCCAGAATGTCTTTAAGAGACACATTAGCCTAAGGCTAGCATACTGTAGTTTCCCAGCCGTCTATTAAGTAGCATGTGCTCCGTGACTTCATTCAGGAAGTATGTACTGTTCTGATGCAGCCTGTGCACAGTGAAGGCTTTTAATGTGCAATATATATATTATTTTTTTTTAGCTAGCGCGATGGATGAGCGCATTGTATGTTCAATGCTTTATGGTTATAAGCATGGATGTGTGAAAGTCCTTTAAGTGGATCTACAGTAGTAAGGCCAAAATCGATGTTCTCTCTTGGTCCGACTATTGTCAACCAACCATGTGAAGCAGGTTAATCACAATTGTGTATTTGTTTACTGCAGTTGAATGGGGAATTTTAGGACTATAATTCAGTATCAACTATGTTACTATGTCGTCTAAAAATCAATTGAAAAAAAAGTTACCTTAATATACATTCTACCTGGTTTGAGCAATACGTTTTGAACATTGTACAATATCACGATTAGGCACTTACGACTTCAAGGAATTTCAAATTTTTTTTTTAAATGTATTTATTTTATTGAAATGACAAATCCAAAAAGCAACCACAAATGTGCTTTTTTTATTTGTTTCAAAATGCTCAGATATATTTTCCGTTCTCCACAAAAAAAACAGTTGCCGTGGAAAACTGTAGGAAGGTCATAAGCCCCCCCCGCCCCCTACTGATCTGTTGATATAGCGGCTCACCTTATTCATTATAGAATGATTTATGCTAAAGGACGGGCAACAGTGTATGAGGAGTAGACACGTTCTCTCATACATCTTAATGCGAGAATCATTGAATCAAGTGCTTCTCATACAGAGCGAGTGAAACAAGCCCCCCCACCCCCGCAATTGATACCCTGCCTCTGGTGGCCACATTTCCTAGGTCAAGGACATAGTTGGCCTTCCAGTTACTATAGGAGCCATGATATCTGACAAAACCTCGCTTCATTTTGTTCATTTGAAGATGTCAAATGAGTGTAGTTGAATCACTCTGGATCTTAACTGAATTGTTACTTGGAAAGAAAATAAAGCTCTTTTCCTCAACTCCAAAACCACCAAAGATGCCGTCTCACTGTAGGCTAGTAAGCTAGTGTGTCCTGTCAACTAACCTCTGGTTTCTGTCTTCTTTTGGGGAATCTCACCTTGGGTCAACGAGGTGTGACATCTGGGGCTGTGGTGTGAACTCAGGGCGTGTCAAGACTCAAAGTAGTCCCAAACTTTATATGTAACCCAACAGGATGCCTACTTTCACTCTCTCTCTCCCCCCACCCCCCCATAGCCATCCACTCACACGTCTGTCTCTGCCATCCTGCCCATCTGGTGGTCTGTCCGGATGGCACCCGTGCCAGTCTGTCCTGCAGACAGCAGTCTCAGGAGGGGATCATGCCCTTGTTCCTCTTGCGATCGGCCATGGAGCGGCGGCTATGGTTGGCGCCGCGGCTCTTGTGGGCCTCCTTCCTGCGGCGCTCCAGATAAGTCTCCTGGGACTGGCCTTGGCCCTTGGGCTTTCCCATCACATTACCGGCAGGCTCCGGCCGGTAGCTGGAGGTTGGGGGTAGTTATGAGGGGGATGAAAAAAACTAAAATAACCCAGGCATTTGTACACAAGGGCTGCTTGCTGTAGTAGAACCTAAGCTTTTACATTTCCATTTCAGCAATCACTTCAGGCACAGCTTTGTCCCTGGCGGTGAGGCAGAAAGCACACTAAAGCTCACTTTCCTGTGCGCCACACTACGGTGCATTTTCACCAGTGTTCGTCTATGCTGTACAGAATCACTTGTACAGGCATACCCACTGTGTCTGTGGCAAGCCGTTTTAACAACAATAGCTTGACTGTGTTGCAGATATCTGCAATGCAATTCTTCCCGGTCAACAAGAACATTTCAGATAGCCACAATGACATTCTTCCTGGGACAAATTACGTCACTTTTGCCATTCATGTGTATTGGGCTTTCAATTTCAGATTCACAATTACATTGCAGATATTCATATTGAACATTCTGGATAGCTGCAATAGAATTCTTACAAGGAAAAACTCCCATTTCAGATATCTATAGTACAATCTAATTGTTACAAGTCATCATTTTAATTTCAGATATCCAAAATCAAAAACCATTCCAGATATCCATCATGTCATATTGGATATCCAAAATACATTCTGACTAGTAAAAGTCATTACCGATATCCACAATTGGCATTATGACTAGAAACAATGCAATTATCCACATATGCATTGTGGATATCTGTAGACGGGTAGATGGTACGCTTAATATAATTTATCTGATATTTAAATTGTGACTAGTAACAATTGGATTGTATTATGGATATCTAAAATGTAATTTAAGATAGGAGTGAGGTTCTATTCAATGTTAAATCGGGTTGCCATAGGTGTCTGGTGTTACTGGGGTGTGGGAGGACATTTACAATACTAATAGCAATCGATATTACCCCATAAACAACAGACAGCGCGGTAGTGACCTTCACTAGGTCCGTGCTCCTCACCCCTTCCTCTGCTGCATGGTGGCTCTCCTGGCTTCAGCCCTCTCCCTCAGCAGGGCTGGGTCCTGCACAAACTGGTCCCTGGTCACATGGTTCTGAGACACACAAAACACACAGTTCACACACACAGTTCACACACACACACACACACACACACACACAGACATGACCGCGACACAGCCGATGGTGCCGAATGCCTCCACGGCCTCCACGGCCTCCTCACCTCCTCCGCTGCCTCCGCCTCTTCCTCATACTCCTCTTCCTCCACAGCGGCTTTATTCCCCGCCCGCAGCAGCACCTGAGGGACCGTGAAGGGCCTGCGGAGGAGACGACAGCGTTTGTTTGGTATATTCGTTTGTGTTTCCATCTGGGCTAGCATGCTACTGTAGCCAATAAGCTAGCATGCTAGCCAATAGGCGCCAGACATAAACTGACGGCGGTACCTGCGGCTGAGCAGGGTGTCTCCGTCCAGGTCGTTGGCCCCCACTTGGTTGACGTCGTAGGTGTCGTCGTACTCGTCGTCGTAGTCGTCCAGGCCGTAGTCGGCGGGCGTGTGCCCGGGCTCGATGACCACCTCGTCCACCACAGTCTCGTAGGCCATGTAGCGGGCCTTCTGCTCCGCCACGTGCTGCTTGTCGTTCAGCATGTCCCGCGCACTCTCCCCTTTCCTGCAGGGCCCACGGGGGCACAGGACGGCTGGGTTAGACACACCGGGGGGGGGGGTTGTTCCGCGACGGGCCCAGTCTTATCTTTAACAAAGCCTAACCCCTACCTGCTCCTAAACTTGTAACTGTACTCACTGTACGTCGCTTTGGATAGTGGCGTCTGCTAAATGATAACCAACTACTTCCTGTAAGAGGCAGTGGGTAGGTTTTAGCATCACGTGGATTTATTATCGTTTTAAAGCCTCTTGTTATGGGCAGGGTATTTCCATGTGTGGCGTAAACGCGTACAATACCGGAGCAGACCTGGGGTGAACACGCACCGGCATTAAGATGTGCACCAAACCAGTTGTTTTGTTCGAACCATAGTAATAGAGTAATAGTAATGGTAGTACTGGACCAATGAGTCAGTGGCCAAGTCCTGGCTGCTCACCTCCTGCCCTTCCAGATGCGGGACATGTCCACCTGGTCCCTATGGAAGACGTCAAAGTCATCGTCGTCGAAGACGTTGGACCGGCTGTTCAGGACAGGTGGGAGCTCCTCCTTCACCGGCCTGGGTGGGCAGACAGCGTTTAATCACCATCTAATTCATCCAACTGGCTCCACTCATGATATGGCTTCTACAGACGTGTATTATATATTAAAAAAAAGTCTACAAAGAGTTTACAGTATACAGACCTGCCTGACTGTAAACCATAAACCTACTCGGGTGTTTTCAGTTAACCTGAAGTAGACGACTTCTCAGCTTGAATTTTTTAATATTTGAATTCTGTCTCGATTCTTTTCTGTCTTGGCGCCGCAATGGTGGAATGAGTATCATACAGCAATCACCACCTTTCTTCTGCAAGAGGCTTAAGGCCCACCTCTTCAGAATCCACCTTGGTATCTTAGCCACCAACCTTCCTACCTCATAACATTCCCATTAACAGAAGTACCGAACTATGACGATTCTTTATCCCTTTAAAATAAAAAATACCTCTCGCCTGCTCTGTTAGGATTAGCTCTTTAGGCCGTTAGCAGTTATTTAAAGATTGAATGGTCTGTTAATAGGTAATGTATGTTGTGACATGTATAGCTAAGGTAGCCCTGATGACATGTCATTCCAACAGAATGTCGTTTGCTTACGATGACTGGTGTTAAGACCTATTCAGCTATTGACACACTGATTGAGAGTCGCTTTTGGATAAAAGCGTCTGCTAAATGCTGTACGTGTAAATGATTGTTCCATGCAGGGTCAACTACGGCACAGTCCTCAGGCTCAAGGGTACCTGGGCATGGCGCGGTCCAGCCGGTCCAGTTCGGGGGCCAGGCGGTCCTCCAGGATGTTGTTGATGACGAGCTCCGTGCTGTAGCCGTACTCCTGCAGGCAGGCCAGCAGGAAGCCCTCGCCCAGGTCCGGCAGCAGGTCCCGGATGCACGACAGCAGAGACTCCAGCTCGCCGGCGCTTATCGGACACGCTGCGCCCTGGAGCGCACGTTTAAAAAACAACAGTGCTTTAGTCCAAGTCCCCACAGGGAGCCATACACTGGGGGTTTCACCCACCGACCAGTGGCTGTTTTTATAGAATACCTTGTCTTGATGCTGCTTTTATTTTGATATAGTTTTCCTTTCCTTTTCTAAATTTAAATTTTTTATTTTAAAAATTGTATTTGTATTATTATTTATATGCCGCTTTCTGTGTAACTTGTGTTTCCTTTTTCACACAAATGTAAAAGATAATCTGATTAATAGTATTAGTATCAATGAATACTTTTCTCCATGTACATGATAAATAAATAAATTAAATAAATTAAAATAAAATAAAATAAATAAGATGAACCACTAATGGGACATACGTTGTTTCCTTTTCGGGGCATGTCCAAAATGGCCTCCTCTGCCCGGAAGCTTTCTCCTCCCTCTCCCGGTTCTCTGATACCAGGGGGCCCATGTCCTTGTGAGGCGGTAGCACCATCCTCTGGCACCCGGTGGGCTGGCACAGCTTTGCTCGGAACTCGACAACGGGGTCTATCCCGCGCCACGCTTTCCCACGCGCACTCCACCCCTTGGAGAATGTAGGACGTCCTGGTCTCATCACTGAAGAAAGAGGCTGGATTTAAGTGAGGTGGTAGTGATTCTATTGCAATAGCCTTTGTTGTCTAATAATGCAATAGGATGACTGGGTAAATTGGCGGTCTCTCTGGTCAAAAGAGGCAACTGCACAATTTTTAAAAGGCTCTAATTATTTTTTCGTAGTTGAAATCCCTTTAGGTCCAACCTCCATGGCGAAAGCAATGTGTGCTACTGTAGCAACTCTCTTCCTGATACATAAATTCTACATTTCCTGCCACTGTACTATCCAGTACAGAGTCATATTGGCAAATAGTGGCTTGCTTAAATTAATTTAATATTTAAGTTAATGTCACCCTATCATGTATGCAGCTTTAAAAACTAGTCAATGTTATTTTAAAAGTTTTAAGATGGGGCTAGAGCAAATGTAAGCTCTTTTCAATTGGGGCTCAGAGTGTTTCTCAGTACAAAGTAGACAAAAGGTGTTAGTCATACATGAGGGGAAAGGCCTGCTGTAGGAGGCTGATGTCGTCTGCGATGGGAAACTGCTCATCGTAGTCTGACAGAAACCTGACAAAGGAGAGTGTTACAGAGTTAAGAACAACAACATTGTCCATCATCTGGCCGAGTGGTGTTGGGACAATAATCTGGTCCTCAACACCACAAAAACCAAGAAGATCATTAGGGGACCTTGGGAGATCCCGGAAGACCACACATCCTCTCCACATAAATGGTAAGGAGGTGAAGAGTGTCAATGAATAAATTCCTGGGAATCTACAGCACAAAAGATCTCTCATGGTCCCGTAACGCCTCCCACCTGGTGAAGAAAGCTCAGAGACTTTTCTTCCCATGGAAACTCAAACAGGCCAAACTTCCCTCTCAGCTCCTAGCAAACTTCTACAGAAGCAGCGTAGAGAGCATCCTCTACCACTGTGTGGTATGCCAGCTGCACTGCCGAGAACCGGAATCCGGGTGGTAAAAATGGCACAGAAGATTGTGGGAACTGCGCTCCCAAACCTGGACACAGTGGTATGCTAGTCGTCTACACAAGAACGCTAGCAACATCAGTAAGGACCCAACCCATCCAGGTGTAGTATTATTACCCTTAACCCAAAATTTGTCGTGCAATATTTACTTTTATATACTGTTTGTACTGTCACTTCACCTCATCCGTGCCGTTTTATTTATATAGGATACAGGACGCTACCTGATTATATTTATCTGGTCATCTGCTTATTTATGGTGTGGACTTATCCTGTGCCATCTTGCTCGCCCCCTCCTCGATTTTAATTGGCCGGCAAGAGAGAAGTGACAGGCGAGAGCAGGAGCGGGAAACAAAGCTGAGCGCCGAAGGCGCTAAACTTCATAAGGCTTGTCGAGAAAATAAAATTTTGCCGGCGCAAAAAAAACGCATTTGGTGGACACAGGCCCACAAGGAGAACAACATGACAAATAAAGAAACACCACTGTACACAATGTATGCACAGGATAATGAACCAATTCCTTTGAATGATCTTATCATGTCTTTATTTCACGCCCCCTCAAAAGCATTGCATGGGCTCTTCTTTGAGCGGGACCTCCAAAGCGTTTCCATACCTTTTCTCTGGCAGAAGAGACGTCAGATGTTGTAGGAGTTCCTCTGCGTGTGTTTGAATGTTGTCTCCCCTGTGAGGTACCAACAGCAGCATTAAAGATACACTCCTCCATTGATTTATAGCACAGACATCACGCAAAAAAAAAAAAACAAAAAAAAAAAAAAAAAGGTAAGACATCTTTGTATCTCTGGTTTCACTAATCAAGGACAACCAGAGAGCCAGTGGTCCATTTTGTGGATGGCATCTCAGAGAAAGATTTATAAATATAATACATATATAAATGCATAAATAAAGAGTTGTATCATACATATACACATTATGACAAGCTAGACATCGTCCTGTTCAGTAGAGCGCATTCAGGATCAATCTCACCCCTCTAGGATGGGCTGAAGGCAGGTGTGTTGCAGTATCAGGTGGCCTATCTCGACCATCCTCCTACAGGAGTGGGACACCCTCTTCCACAGGTCCTCCTGTAAACTAGAGGAAGGGAAAGTGGCTACACCCATACACACTAGTAACTGACATTTGTACGTACAATGTACAATTGTCTTCCACTTTGCAGGCTCATTTACCTGCTGTGTCCGTGTGCCAAAGCGCCACACTCAAAATGCTAATAACTATCTCAGCCACAGGGGGCAGGCTTGAACTCAGGCAGCCCCCCCAACAATACCCTGGACTCACGTTGAAAGACAACGCTGGTGTGACCGTTGCTGAAAGCAGTTCCTCCCAACGGAGGGGGTTTTCATGGCGACTAGAGGCCAAACACCAGATCTGCTCAGGTTTTATGCACCACATAGGGAAATACACAAGGACTCGCCCACACACTACCGCCTCTCTACTGGCTGTGATGGATCCAAAAGAGGCTGGACCATGGAACCACTGGGACAATTAAGACACCCCGCGCCAGAGCGCCCCCTGTCTGTGTAAGAGCTGTGGCACCGACTCACCTACTGTCCTCAAAGTCTCTCTTCCTCACCGCCTTCTCAACGTCAGGGACGGCGCTCTCATAGAACGAGGCCAGTCTGCCGTGACACAACACAAGACCGCGTTAAGAGGAGGAGGCACAAGCGGCAGCTGTGTGTGTGTGTGTGTGTGTGTGTGTGTGTGCCACGTCCCTTCCTCCTGTCTACCTGCAGAGGAAGCCGTGGGACTGGAAGGTGACGCAGGCGGCAGGGAAGATGTCCAGGAAGGCGTGGATGGTGGTGGTTGAGTCACACAGGTAGAGCAGCAGGTCTACCAGGTCCTGTCTCACACACACACACACACACACACACACACAGACAGACCCTGAGCAACACTGCAATGCCCTGTGGAGCCTGGAGGGCACCGTGTCCAGAGGAGCGATAAGCCACCTTGCATAGGGTTTACCAACAAGACAGGAATGCAGGAAGTGGTCCATCCATGTCTGCAGCAACACAACATGTAGGGAGGCGTGCGTGTTTCATTCTGACCTGCTGGCTCATGGACATGGCAGTGGGCCGGCCGTGGGCGTCCAGCTTCAGAGGCTCCATGGCTGTGGCCCCCTCACACTGGAGACCACACTTGTCCAGGATGGTGTCAAACACCTAGGAGGAATAGAAACACAGCTATTGGGGGTAGGAAAAAAAAAAGGAAAAAAAAAAAACAAACAAAAAATAATAATATATATATATATTTTTTGTTTGTTTTTTGTTACTGTCAACATAGTTTTGCTCTATGAAAACAGCAAAACCAACCAGGATTGTCTTCTACAGAAATGTCTTGTCCATCAGTCAGACTCACATGTCAGATATATCTCTTATCGCCTTACCTAGCCCTCCATTGTTTAAACCAGGTCACAGAGCTGTACTGTGGCTTTAGTCAACATAATAAATCATTACGATGAATTTGGACTTTGTAGTTTTTGCTGTAATAACTTTATGAAGTTATTCAGCGATTAGATTTCACGTAAACAAGAGTGTAAAGGAGGACAAATTAAGACAAAGATAGTTGCTGTCCCTTCATAAAGTTGTTTCCGGAAAAGAAAACACATAGTAATGTTGACCAAAGCAACAAAATAATAATAAAAAAAAATAAAATAATAATAATAATAATCACTTGTTACTGAATATGCCACCTTGTTTCAAATACACACTCCCCAAAATATTTGCTTACCTGCAACAGCGATGGCACCGTCTCATCCAGGTCACTGTAGTAACCGGGCTGCTGGGTAAAGATGTTCTCTGAAAGTGATTAACCAGTTATGACATCATCAATTAGAAGAAATGAAGAAAAAGTGTTAGCAACGTTAAATATTTAAACACATAATATACGGCACCTATCATCTTATGGAGCAGCTGGGAGTTGCCCTTTCCAAAGAGCACACACAGGTCCAGGATCTTGGGAATGTCGAATAGAAAGTTCTCGTAGATGATCTCTCCGAACACAGACGAAGTTAGGAAGTTCTCCTAAGGAAGTACAATGCACATGGAAAACCATAAACAACATGGCAGTATCAAGTACCAACAGCCATAAGTAATATTCAGGGAATGAAACCAAGAAATGCAGAATTTCAACTCCATTACAGACAAACTGTCTTACTTAGAAACAAGTTTGCAATAAGATCTAAATGACGAGGCGAGTTCATGTGTTGGCACCCAGAATAAGGATCAAACCGTAGAGGCGTAACAATAATCAATAAGATTTGAAAAATGAATTAATACGATTGATTCAATTAAAAACCTAAATTTTATTTAAAAATAAAAAACGGGATAAAATTAGCTAAATATTATAATTGGGAAATTTAAGTGCGTGTTTTTAAATGGGGTCAAAACAAAACAAAAAATAACCCTGACTAACACGGTTAACATACGCAATGTGAAATACCAATATGAAATACAAGCACGGCACTCGAGACTTAATAGGACGACTGGTAATCGATACATAACGGATGTCAATGAGATGCACTGGAGCGAGGCGCTTGCTCGCTCACTGCCTCCACCTTCGACTCCTTGTGCGTGGCCATTCGGAGGAAAGTCATGAAGACAGCTCTGTGGACGCAGCGCTGCGTGTCGGCCACCGGGGGCGAGCGGGGCCCAGCGGCTGGGTCCAGGCCCCGAGGAGCGTGACGCAGGTACGAGTCCAAGCACGTCTGCAGAGACTCGTCAAACACCGCCTAGTGGCCAGAACACACGGGGCGCGTGAGGGAGGCAAATACACAACGGAAGAAGATGTTTCCATCTCGTGTAGTAGGCCACTACAGCCACAGAACGTCGGTCACCTGACACCAGAACTTGTCATGGGGCAGCGCCAGCAGCCACTCCAAGTCTTCAACTATAAACTTGGCCTGTTCCAAAAACTCCTCCACCTGAGCAGACGAGCTGTCCTCAGGCAGAGGTCTGTAAGGCACAAAACACCTCTCCTCCTTCCTGTCCGGGTGCTGAAGATACCAAATAATCCAGAATGTGAATGACGGTGAGGTCTAATAAAAAGGTCTAATAAAGAGTATGACAAATACTTGACAGAGTGGGGAGGGGGGGTATTACCAGAGCAGGCAAGGTGCGGTCATTTCCCTGGGGGCCCGTCTCTGTCACATGTTGTTCATCAAGTGGCACTCTGGCACATGCCATAGCTTCTGTCTGTCGGGCTGATTCTGTGAAAGAAGAGAAACATATACATATTCGATTACTTTGCAATGACGCTAAACATAGCTGCAGTAATCACTGCAAGTATTGAACTGAACTAAATTACTAGCGATACAAGCTAGCTAGCTGCAAAGCTGCTAACTACAGCTAGAAAATGCTGAAGCTTCACTTCAATACAACAGACACAAAAAAGTCAAACTACGCATACCTAGTGATCAGCTGTCTACTAGCTTGTGTCAATGCAATAAAGCATATTCCTTTTAAAAGGCAGCTCTCTAGGAATGTAGCTAGACATTTAATAAAAATTATCAGTCAATGATGGGAGCCTCTAATTATGGTAATGCATTTATCTAGTATATAGTTTTAAGCTAGCATCTGATTTTTTGTTTTAGCAAATTTAAGAGTGACAGCGCATCAATGGTGTGAGGCTAATGTGGCTAGCCAGCTGGTATAAGCTACAAAAAATATACCACATAAGAGACGAATAGCGAATAAGTTACGCACCTCTTATATTCTACGTAATGTTTTAAGCCATTACATTAGGTCGCCAATCCTCTGTCACCAAAAAGACTTGAGATATTCTGCCAGCTGAGTTGCTACCATACTTTGAACAAGTGTCAAGTGAGCAGTCCAGGAAGTGACATGGATTTTAGTTTTTGATCTACGCATGCGCAAAGGAACAACTACTAGACAGATGTCGGAGCATTAAGGGGTGCGTTCAGTAGGAACGTTGACAAAGTGGTTGGCTAGGTGGTTGAGGAACTCACTGCCACGTGTTCACTGCGTTTCGTAAGCGTGACAGACCACAAACTTCACTATCACTTTTTCATCAAGACACGTTGATCCAAACACCACCGATACGTCTCCCTGTTGTTTAAACAGACGTTCGAGCTCATTAATCGTAAATTACACGTAAACACCGTACTGAATGCAGCCCCTGACCGTGTATGCATTATGTTCCTGACAGATATGGTTCTCCTATTTTAAAACTCAACACCCTATGAGGGGTGGAAGGTGTACAAATTATTTAATAAATATGGGTTTGTCATGTGAATTAAAAATGAAGTTGATATCAAATCGCGCGACGATTCACCACCTTAATTTTCAATTCACGCGCCTTTTTATCACCTGTATATTTATCAAGGAATTTGTATAACTGACCGTTCAGCCAAACAGCTTTGACGCAAATGATAAATGCTGCCTTACGAAAATGGCACCTCCCTAATAGTTTAATTCAGCTTCGTTTCAAGTTCAATAAACGTACTGAACTTAACGCAGCCTTTGTCTTTACAGTCCCCTAGTGGGCAAAACAAAATGGAACAGTATTCTGCATATTTGGGGGGGGAATTACAAAGAAATGTGTTTGAAAGTCTTCATAAAATACACTTTTTACCTTCAATATAATTTTATTGATTATTTTAGGTATATACACAGTACACAAATTTATGCTAACGCAAATTTCCTTGTATTACACTAAAAATATCAGTAACCACACTTCAGACATTCATTCTTGGAAAACAGCATTTATAAAAAAAAAACCTCCCACACAACACAGGAAAAGGCTGATGTTTGTTGACAGGAAAAGGTTTCCCATCAATTACATTAGGAAGGCCTACAATACTGTTCTGAGATATGCGCACAAGTCGGAAACAGTAAAAATAAATCATTGGTTTGCTTCTGAAAAACATCTTTGACTGGAAAACGTGGGCATACGTGCGTGTTTATCTATAGCTAGTACTGCAGCTTTCCACAATGAGCTCAAATGTGCACACTGCGATTATGCCAGTTCAAATTGTTATATATTCAAAGATATGAACCCCTACAAGTAAAAAGGAAAAAAACACCTACTAACAAAAAACTGAAAATTGCATTGTTGATCTGATTCAATGGGTTGTGGTGAAACGAAGAATCGAGCCAATGTTCACACAGTTCAACATAAAGTCATTAAATATATGGCTTGAACAATGATAATTTCATTCATATTTTCCTTGCATCTTTCATAGCGTAATTAAATATACGACTTCACAGTTCGGGTAGCCAGCTCCCTCTAAATAACAGATGTTGCAATTCCTTACACCTAGACATTTTTACTGCAAATCATTGCTTTGTTTCTCTGTTGTTATTTTGAACAGCTGTATTATAAGTTCTAATATAAAGTTTATTTAAAGACTGTAGCTTTTGACAATGGTAAGTAATATTCTGTGAACAAAACACCAGGTAACACCTGAAGCCTTTGCCGTCACCTAGACATCCCGACTAAAACGTTACACCAGCTACAGTATATAACCAATGGTCAAATCACGGACCAGAAAGCAGCTGGTGAAAGCAGCTTGTGTAATGTTTGGTTGGAATGAAAACCTGCCTTCTATTAGGATCGATTTCACATGATTATGAACTACTGCTATTTACAGTAATGGTTAATAAAATGATAGCAGCACGTCATTGCTAAATGCCTGTGTAGAGCATGAAGTAGTGAATGTAATAATGCAGTGTTCTATATTCCTTCCACAAATCTTAATAATTATGATATTATCATAATCCCAATTACGACATACCCTATGGTCCCATGATTATCATCAACTCAGCTATATCCAGCCGCATCAACAAGTCCTCTACTTAATTACAATTAGGTTATTTAGCAGAAGCTTTTATCCAAAGCGACTTACAATTACATTGTTCTATTACATGGAGCAGGTAGGGGTTAGGCATCTTGCTTTATGATGGTTACAGGTAAGCCGACTCTGGGACTCGAACTCACGACCTTCCTACTTAATGATCCAAACAAGTATTAACGTCAGAACATCTGCAGTTATCTTATCATGGTGAAAGTCAAAAATCTATGACCTAGCTAGCTACAGTAAATTGTCTTCTATAATTATGGATTAGATCACATGTATGTAGGCACAGCGCCTACAGGATTCAGCATATGCCTTAGATTAAAAACACACTGTAAAAGAATAAATATTCTGAGATTCATATACTTCTGTATGAGAACAGGATTTGGGATGTATATAGATTAGAAATTGCAAGTGTCAACGAAGGGGGAAAAAAAACATCTAATCAGCTATCCAACTATGGGAAAGTGGTACAGTGGATACAGGGGAACCAATGGCAATTGCATACAAGTAAGAAGGAAAGCCACGGGCCTAAAACAGAATTAATGTCACACTGTAGCCCTTAACCCACATCGTGTGCTGCACATACTGTATTTGGTCTTTAAAAGTATTACAGGTTTTATTATGAAATTAAAAAGTAAACAAATCAACACACATAAAGTCACCTAATCAAAATTACAGTTCAGGTTCATACGGTCTTATTTTTGGTATTTCTACAACGCAGCTGTTTGTTTTTTTTACCAGATTGTATGGACCTAAAGAATTAGTGCCATTTCTATTGAAAGTACGTCTACATCTATTGGGAGAAAGACAACAGGAAATAAAGCGCAAATTAAGCGTGCCGAAATGGACGCTCGGTAGCCTAGGATGAGATGTGTGGGCAACTGCCCCTCTTCACTTGCTCTCGCTCAGCGTAGGAGTTCATACAGGGCTTCATTCACTCCAAGAGCTTCTACACTGATGACTACAGATTACAGATTACAGTTAACAGATATGTCTAAAATTTCAGAAGGGCAGGTCCGGGAAAATAAATAAATATAATCAACTAAGAAATATACTGCATTCGGGAACTCTATATGTACTGGTACTCATATAGTCTGCTGTACTAGGGTACACTGGTTAACCTACAAGAACCCGTCCAAATTTAAAAGGTCCCCTATTGTAGTTCAAGTTTTTCCAGTGGTGGGGTCAGTTGTGCTGTCTGAACAGATGTGAAAGGGCTGCACGCATTTTGAAATTTGTCCTTCAGCTCCCAGTCAGATTGCCAATCAAGTTTGGGCATGTTAAAAAAAGTGCACCACCAACTGAAACGGAATATTCTAAATCTAAATTGACAGTTGGAAAATTACATGATATGGGGCCTTCCGGTCCTATTAGTGCCAGCATCACACCAGCGTAGGCTCAGTTCCAATTCCAGCTGGCACTGGTCAAAACCAGTTGTGGCCCGAATGTGCCTTGTGCTATCCCAGTTGTATTTGTCCAGAGAAGGTGGTGAGGAGGAGCATGATGGAGAAGCCGGTTAGCAAGCCGGCGTTTTGGATGGCAAATGTGAAGAGGAACCTGGTCCCACCTGCCTCCTCGTCCTCACGGCTCACCTCGTTCATTTCTGGGAACTGACAAGAGAAAAAGCTAGATAGGTCAAGTCTATAGGTGAAATGCACAGTAGCAGCACAGCATGTAGCAGTAGGAACTCCCAGTGAAATACTATAAGATAAGCATGTTAAATATTAAAAGCGTAAAAAGATAAAAAGACCTACCATGTCTGCTAGTGCGATATAGAGGAACATGCCCCCAGCCAGGGCGAAGATCCAGTTGGGAGAGAAGCTGTTGCCAGCAAGGATACCGAAGCCCATGCCAAGATAACAGCAGCAGGCGGACAGGAAGTTGAAGAACAAGGCCTGCTGGATGCTCATGCCAGCGTTCAGCAGGATCACAAAGTCTCCTGGTGTGTGTGTGTGAGAGAGTGAGAGAGTGAGAGAGATATTTAATATTGATTTTGGATGCACTAGTTGGAGTTTTATTGACTAAAAATAGTAACTTAAAGAAAAAAAAGGAAAAAAATTCATGTTGGCCGTGTTGGATGTGTACTAAAATAAAAATGTAAGAAATTAATGGAACAATAGACGGAATCATTTAATAAATAACAACTCGCTCGACAAAATATCCCACAAAATATCTTAAAGCCACAGCGTGACTCAGCGTTGACCCCAACAGGTCAAAACGGAGCGCCCCAAACTCACCCAGTTCGTGGGGGAACTCCTCGCACAGGATGGCCACAGACGTGCTGATGCCCTGGAAGACGGAGGCGGTGAAGGAGGCGCCGATCGCCAGGCCGTCGATGAAGTTATGGAGGCCGTCGCTGAGCGTGATCATCCACGCCAGCGTGCCGATGTCCGAGTAGGCGGTTCCCTTTAGCCAATAGCAGCCGCCGCGGTTGCCCCCAGACAACCCCTTGCCCTCCGGACTCTGGGAGTCCTGGGAGAAATGGGGAGAGCGCGCCCTGGTGAATGTGGAGCCTAGATTCCCCCTTATCTGGTGAGCTAGAGCAGGGTAGGCACAACTAATGTGAACCAATATAATAAAAGGAACTCAGAGCTAGCACCAGCAGAGCCTTCAGAATTAAGAATAGTCCATTATTTGTGTGGTATTTGGGAGGAACAACGCGGCAAGGTTAAGCAGGACAGCAGCAAAAACAAGAACAGATTTATTGCTACCGTCAGTGCAGATTGAGCTATAAATTTACCACACGTCTCGTCTCGTCAACTCACACCACACCAGCCAGGCTGGATGACAAAAGGGACCTCACCTTTCTCCGTCACCAATGTCGCTGGAACACCGGAGATGTTAGGGCAACCCGATCCCCAATATCTGGCCGTTTCCGCCTACCTGTGGCGTCTGTGCAGAGCAAAGCATGAGCTCGCCCTCGCCCGTGTCCGCCTTGCCCAGGGCCACTCGGCTGTTAGCTTCCCCGTTTGGCGTGAGCTTGTCTCGAACCCCCTCTTCCATGTCCCCATTGGTGGCCGAATAGTGCTCTGCTCCGGGGTAGTGGCCGTGGCCGTGGCCCTGGTGACGTAGGGATAGACACAGAATGATTTGTATTACCGGTATCATGTTGCCGATAACTTTGTTTAAACTGTACCGCCAGCAGTGTTGGGGTCGTTACTCCCAAAAAGTAATGTATTACACACATTACTCGTTACTTTTAGATTCGCATTACTTTACTTATTTACTCCCTGTAGAAAGTAATTCGTTACACTCCTCTGCAACATTGCCTGAGATGCATTGTCACGTAATTGCCAGTTAACAATTTAACGTTAAACCTTACATATGCCCACATATCAGCACTAATCCCTGTCCTAATAAGGAGGACATACACAAGATCTTTCTTTTATGCTCTTTGATAAAACAATACCACAAAGCCGAAAAGCAGCATTGGTAAAAACCAGCCCAAATAGCACTTCACAGAACAAAGTAAATACATAGTTTGATTCGCTGAATGCCAGTTAAAACACATCCTCCCTAGAGACCCACTGCTATCATCCACCTAGTCGCTGCTTTTAAACCTTGACTCTGCTATAGACGAGTTTCAATTCTGCCTCTCTAGGCCCGGCTAACACTGGAACAAGAGCAACTGTTAATGGGGTCTGAGTGCCCTTCTGGAGGTTAAATTGAGCAGCAGGTAGCAGCACTGCAGGTGCCAATGTAGGTCAAAGCACTCAGTTGGCTGTCACTAGGGGGAGCAATTGTTCCAGTCTCGTTCTATTCTTGTGCTTTTTGTGAATGAATGAAGGCCAAGTGGGCCATTTCTACTCTAGACACAACTACCTTAGGGAAGACTTTGTGTTTGTTTCTATATCTTTGCAACTGTTGTGGTTGGTTTATGCAATGACCAGATCTCAATTCATAGAACATGGCTCGGTCCGTATATCCCGCCTAAAATTAAACGCGTCAATGTAGCTTTTCTAAGTGGATTCCAAAGCAAATCTAGGTCCGAGCGTCAGACACACGTGTATCTAAGGCTAAATGCATGTGACTGAGCAAGTGACACAACGTGTCACAAAGAAGTTCCACAGATGAATACCTCTGGCAAACCTTTGGGTCGATGTGTATAATATATGATAACATCTAACAACGCCCTGTTTAAAAAGGTGACACCCGCCTCAGGTGCAATGATAACTCCTGTATAATGGAGTTAAAAAACAGGGTGTTATTTTTCCTGGAACAAATCATTTGTGCAATCTTCACTAACATGAAGACAGATTATCATGTAAAAATCTAAATATATATACACACATCGATTAATAACATGCATTTAAAATCTAAATGTTCATAATAAATTCATAAAATGAAAATCCAACCATAAATGGTTACAAAAAAAAAAAAGTCAAGAATTTACTAAAACAGAAAAAACTAAACAAACCTATTGTCTCTTGTAATTATCATGTTTAATTAAATTAAAACTCCAAATGAGGATTTTCCCCAGCATTCTCGCTCTCCACTCACCTTCTGTTTCTGTTTCAGCAGCACTCGGAGAACCTTCTCCGTGAAGAAGAACAGATAGAAACCTCCGAACACCACTGTGGACTTGGACACATAGAAATCCACCATCGGGTCAAAGCCAAAGGCCTAGGGAAGGAAAACCAGTGTTAGCTTAGCAAGGGTGATCCTCATCAAACACACCGGTGCCTAGTGTTAAATCAGTGCAATTAGGCTATTTTTCAGATGCCTTTATCCAAAGTGTCTTACAGTGAGCAAGTTAAGCATCTTGCTCAAGGATGCTTAACTTACGTTGGGGCATGTCTGGGATCTAACCCAGGACCTGGCAGTGGGCAAGTATGAGCACTGGAAGGCCACCGGTGCGAAGGATTTTGTTCCAACCAAAGACAACATGAGCCCAATTCACTCGTCATGACCACGGTGTGTAAACTAGTCAGTGGAGGATGAATTAGTGGAATCTGCAGCTGTGCTTTTTGGTTGGATGAAAACCTACGTCTAGCGGCTGACTAAACAAGCAAATTGCTGTTTTGGAGGGAGAGTGGAATTTAGAAAGTGTAGCAAACAGGTGTAAAAGTGGTGATTCATGAGGTTTACTATGGTATAACTTAACTGCTAGTTTTGCCTTAGTTCTGGTCCACCAATTGTCATCAGCTGGCGGTGCATTTTGGAAAAGACATGAACTAATGTGACATGAACTAATGTGACATGACCTGCATGCGTTCTTTCACTCTCAGGGTCAAGTGCTGAACAAATAGAACGATATCTTATTTTGCCAAGCTGTTTCCATGATGTTACATAATATATTACGTAGCTGTCCCTGATTTCAAGGACAAGTTTGGTTAGGCAGGTAAGGGCTTCGCTTGCGTTACCAAATTTAGGACTTATTTGCTGAAACATCCTTTCTTAAGTTAAATTCGATGGTCAATATAATGCATGCTGGTAATGAACGAGAAATAAAAAGGTCAACCTTCAATTAATAATTGAAGGTTGACCCATTTCACTCGAAATCTGCTCGAATATCACAGATCACTCGAATTCTGCCCAATCAGCAATGGCTTCCACATTATCTGCTTACCTATAAAATACTACATTGACAGGCACCTTCTCACTATCTGACCTAGTGGAAAACACGTGTACAGCGCAGTGCCTTTTGCTTACAGAATACGCTTCATTTGTCCTTAAATTGAAAAAAATAAATCTGCATTCTCACACCGGTGTCCCAACACTCTACCTGAGATTAGAGACGCTACTGTAGAGATCTTTAAGGCTGTCTAGTGTTTTACAGTTACAGTTAAAATTAGGTCATTTATCAGACGCTTTGATCCAAAGCGACTTATGAAT
Source organism: Percopsis transmontana (assembly GCA_025447815.1). NCBI lineage: Eukaryota > Metazoa > Chordata > Actinopteri > Percopsiformes > Percopsidae > Percopsis > Percopsis transmontana. The sequence goes on from JAOEHI010000024.1 coordinate 56,682, forward strand.
ACATGACTAGACTATCCTGCCCTAGTGGTATTTGTCTGAAACTTTATTATGAAGAGCCATCGCAGAAAATGTAGTGTACCTCTACTGCTACAGCGTGTATTTAAATCAATGACATCACTGTCAGGCCAGCAAACAAATCAGGCCAGTGACATTTGCACAAATTATGTCTCTCAAATGAAGCAACACTCTCAATGTACTGAGCAGTACAGTGCTGTCTCCTTTAGCATTGTCTAGAGGTAGGTTTGGCCTGTTAAGCAGGTTGTCGTTTGAATGTAAAACATGCTCGACATCATTACTGGAATGTCACGTTAATGCTATGACGTGTCACTGGCTCAGACATGCGTGTGTGTGTGTGCGTGTGTGTACAGCACCATTGCATTACAGCTGGCACACAGAAACTGCTTTAGTTGGGTCACACCCGACCAACAACTCTACCTCTGGGATGAGCTGAAACAGGGCGTTGGAGTACAGCGTGCCAATGGCCAGGGCTATGAAGTACAGCAGCAGGCGCTTGTAAAAGGTTTTCCTCATGAAGGGCACCACGCTCGCGCCCACCAGCGAACACAGCGAGATCAGCGTCACGCACAGGAATCCATAACCCCAAACTGAGCACCGGCCACCAGAGAACAGGGAGGACGGAGGGGAGGAAGACGGGGGAGAAATAAAGATTGACGTAGGAAACGAAGAGAGACAACACAGGAGCATGATTAGTGGAGAACTGATTATATGAGGTCATTGTGGTTGTTCTCCAGAGGTAGAGACGAAGCAAAAACAAAAACGTGAAGTTCACCCCCTAAGAGAAAAAAGGAACAAAGAATTAAAGTGATCGTCCTCCCGGAATGAGAGGTGGCAGGCAAAGAAGCCTGCCACCCCAGACACTAGACTCAGTGTCCATTCGAAAGAGTGGTTGTGAGATCAAAAGTAAGAAGAGGGCGATTACAGACCTTTTGAAGCATTTCCTTTGATGGAGAGAGGAGGTGATTAAGGTGAAATTAAGATGTGGAAAAAGGTGCACGTGCACACACAGACACACGCGCGCACCTGCGGCGGGCATACCGTAGCGCGCTCCCCGCTCACTCACACACACACACACACACACACACACACACACACACACACACATCAGGCGAATGACCTATAAATAGACCAATGGAAGCAAAGAAAGCACCGCCAAAGAATTGAATGTTAAAAGAAATGATTGGAGGATGCAGCAGCAGCAGCAGCAGCAGCGCTGTGCCTCCAGCCTGCTGCGTGGCCACAGAGAGAGGCTGTAACCGAAAGCCTTCCAGGGAAACTGAAACAAAGGCTAGACAAATGAAGGAAGGACACGGGAAACAGAGACAGCCAGAGCGAGTGCTTGGGTGATGGTGGGCTACCCTTAAGGCCCATGTACTACTAGGGGGGAGAGGGCATCGTGTGAGGGTGAGGGAGGGAGGGGGAGGGAGGGATGGCACACCTCAGGCAGGAGCTGGAAGACAGCGGTGGAGTAGAGTGTTCCGATGGAGAGTGCGATGAAAAAGGCTAGCGCGCGCTGCATGTAGCGCGACGCCATGAGCGGCACCAGAAGCACCCCGGTGAGGGAGAAGGCACTGACTAGTGTCACGCTGAGGAACGACAAGCCCCACACTGCGAGAGGGGTTGTGGAGAGAGAGGGCCGTTAGAGGAATAATGAACAGGGTGGAACACACACACACACACACACACACACACAGTGTAGCAGGTGAGGAAGAGGTCCATCATTCGAACCTAGAGAGATCCAGACTAGGGTGAATTAGTGACAGTTGGAGCCAACCGCAGCTGCGATGTTCCTAGGAAAGGAAGGGGTTAAATGCTGACGAGAATGGCTTCCGGTGTGGTCAGTAGCGTTTCCTTCTTTGCTGCGAAAGGAGCAAAGTGCCGTTAGACAGGAAATAGCAGGCAGTAGTGGGATTTGGTTTATTTCCCATGGTTTCCCCTGTGACGAACTGGGGAGCTGCATGTACATGTCATTTAATTTAGTATTCAATTCACTGGATTAGGTAGAAAATAGGCATTGGTTACTTTTATAGATAAAAGATATTAGTTGAATATCAAAGGGAATGAGCATCCATCAATGAATGAAGGGATTTAATTTGAATGTAAATACACTTCCATTCTTCTTCTTCTTTTGTGGTTAAGGTTAATCATCATGATAACAGACACTACAACAGGGGCGGTCATGAGGGAATCATCGCACCAATCAAAGGACCCTCTCAGAACCGTGAAGTGGCCCCAGGTATATCTGTGATGGCCACACATGGCAAGCAGCACACTCCCTATTTGTTTCCTGCGAGTCTCAGTGCAGCACTAGCCCTCAGCAATGGTCAACCCAGTGTGACCGCCGACCTCCGCTAGGTCTGAGCAAAAAAAATTAAAATAAAAAAAAAAAAAAAAAAAAAAGGTTTTTTGATATATTGTACAGAAAGCTCGAGACCGAAATGGAAGAGAAATGTTTTATGTCTGAATCCACGACACTGAAAAACAACATGTATTCTCCATTTCGCCTGCTGTCTACTTCCCAACGCAATGCTATTACTAGATCACTTATGTGTAGGAGCCCTGATGCTTGTCATGTGTCACACTTGAACGATGAAAGGAACCAAAGTGGTGTCAGTGCAGCTGTTGCTTGGAGCCATAATTATCATTGGATTGCCTTCCAAGGACTAACTGAGACAGCAGAGGGGGAGAAAAATTTGATTGTAAATTATAGGCGAGAGGCTAGAAGAGATCTCCCCCACCCTCTCTTTCAAGGTCGGGTCTTTTTGCCAGGTAAAACAAATTCGACTGGATTTTGTCTATCTTGTTTGTTATGGAACAGATAATGCAGTGTGTTATTCTTTCTAAAACCCTAAACTCAACTACAGCACTGTGACACATACAACCAACTAAGCTCCCTACTTGACAGAACCTCAAGGGCATGCTAAAACAGCCTAGACTGCAGGCCACCTATCCAGGCTCACCTGGATTAGAGGAAGACACAAAAATGGCTTTGAGAACTCCCAAGGACGTCGAGTCGGGTGGGCACACCCAACGGCGCTGTAAAGTTACCATGGGCACTGGGCCAGCTTGGTGGCTAGGAGAGTTTGATTATGGATCGTCGTTACTTGGGCGAGCTCTCCGTTGGACAGCGGGAACGGGGACCGATACAGTGGAACAATCAGGAAATTCAATCTGAGCCCCGGTGTGCTAACTTTAGGTTCGACCTCTCGGACAACATCCTCTTTCAGATCCACCTAAAGAAGGCTGAAGTCAAACAGAGCTCTCACTGAATTGAGTCTTCATTTGGACGTTTTACAAATAGCTGTAAAAAGACAGTGAGACCATTGTCCACGTGTGAATGTTCTCACACTGAAAGAGTAAAAGAGTCATGTCAATGTAAACACAAAACAGGCACAAAAAAGGTTGTGAAAGCCTATAAACAGAAGCAAAAAATAAAATATACAAATACATAAATAAACCCTGATACATAAAACCGCATACACTTAAAGTAAATAGAAATGGGGCTTATAAAAAAAGGGGCGTTTACCTTCAGCACCTGTGGGTCTTGGGGGGGTGTCGCCGCTAAGCTCCGCCTCTCTCTCCACGCCACAGGCGCCAGCATCCAACTGTTGCAGCATGGTGGGGCACAGCTCCTGTAAGCCCCGCCCATCCAGCCGCGACTGCTCGCCAATGCTGTGAACAGCCAGGGTATCTGCTGCCAGGCACTGGTGACAGATATGCACCGTCATTCGGTCGGTCAGTCGGGCAGGTTATGGCGTTAGTCTCCATTAGACTTCTCATCAAAATGCGTCAGTATCAGTTAAAGCGGAATTTAGATCTTGATGGGAAATGAGGAAGTGTGACATCTGTTGTTCAATTGTTATTGTTTTACACATTGTAAAAAAATAAAAATAGATGGGAGATTCTGAATTTACCTTGTATGTTTCTCCTTGATAAAAATAAAATAAAAAAATAAAAATACCTGGATTATAATAGAATAACTGCTTCGTGGAATGTTAATTTGTTGGTTGCACAATAAAAAGCCACATGAAAATTAAATGTGAGAGGCACATGTAACATTTAAAAACAGCAGAAATTATATTTTGTGGACTCGACAGCTACCTATTATAGCGTGGCACACGCCCCCACTGATTACATGGTGCCTTTAAAAATATGCTGTCTGTTGGCCTTCACGACGCGCACTGGAGAAGCTACTGCTTTAAAGCCCCAGTTGTGCTGCCAGTTAAGGCACATGGACCAAACAGCGTACACACTCTTCTTCCTTTTCTCATGTCACAATGCACCCAGATACCAGCGTTCAACAAGGGCAGCTCTACATTGCTCCAGACTCGACAAATATACTAGAGCCCACAACTTTGACTCCGTGTGAAATTAGCAGCCCATTCGTTATCATAGACTACATTTACATTTAAGCATTTAGCAGACGCTTTTATCAAAAGAGACTTCCAATTAGTAGCCTACATTTGTTAACAGCATTATGTAATAAGGTTACTTCACCTATGAATTTGCACAACAGTATCATTCGCTCCTCAAAACAGTTAATATTTACAATTATAGTGTAAATAGACTAGAGCCCACAACTTTGACTCCGTGTGAAACTAGCAGCCCAGTCGTTATCATTATCTTTGCCTAGTGCGTGACCTTGCCACTATTGCTCCGGGTAAATCCACCTAGAGGCAGGATCAAAAGGTTCAGTCAATTATACGTGGCACTAAGCTTGGGAACTATGCCCGACATCACAGCTGCCCGGGGAACCGGGGGTCTGCTTGTCCTCACGGTGCAGCCTGCTGTCTTCTGTTGCTCCACCTGAGCTCACGATGGGGCCACGTATGTTGGCCTCAGAAGAATGATACAGTGTTCTAGGGGCCTTAAAAACAGAGGCTAGGCGACCGGCTCTGGGGCCGTCGGTCGGCACACAAGTGTATTCAAAGAGCTCTTCACTTGAGAGGTCTGCACTGGTTTCCACAAACAAGCCTCAGCTAACCGGATTGTTCAGACGTGGCCTCCAGGCATAGCCTAGTAACAGGACTCTACAGAATATATGGATAGTTGAATTCTATCCTTCCTTTTGTAAATGTATTCCCTGTCTTGTTCTGTATATTTTCCTTGTGCTTAGTAAAAAAAAAAAAAAAAAAAAAAAAAACTATATGAAAAAACAATATGAAAAAAATATGGCAATGCTCAGCCGTATTGATTTTTTGCACAGCCCTAGTCGCCGCCATGACCCCCGTCTAGTAACCAACGCTTGCCAGGTTCTATTGACACCAGCTCCCACAATGTGACATGCAGTACAACAAACATAATATCACACAGCCATTCTTGCTGACAAAAATAAACTCAACAGACGGATCACATCACGTGGAAGTGTAAAGCAGAAGCCGGAATTGGGAGTGGTTCGGAAAGCATGCGGTAAAAATCTCCACAGCGGCCGGGGATGTAAACATGCATTATCGTACCTTGGAGCTGTTTGCTCTGGGCAGGGAGGCTGTAGGCTTCTCGGTAGTCGCGGCATTACCGTTGTCGCTGGCGACGCCCTGGCCCTGGCCGTGGCTGAGCCGGACCAGCAGCGAGCGGAGCTGTGGCACGGTGATGGTGGCGTTGTCCCCGAAGCGGGACAGCAGGTCCTGGAGGACCTGCGCGGGGGACTGGGGCTGGCTCATCGCCTGACCTTGCACCCTGCCCAGAGGGCACAGAAGCACCGCCACCACCAGGGCCAGCGCAAGCGTCAGATGGGGCCGGAGCAGGAGGGCGTCGCTGGTACGGCCATGACGGGGCCGATGTGGCATGGCTCCCTCGCTGGCTAGGACGCCTGGAAAGGGGCCGATGGGTGGGAGAGAAAAAGAAAAGAGGCTGGTGGTTTGAAAACAAAGACTGAAACCTAAAGCGGATGTCACAGTGACTTGGCTATGACAACCCTTGTTATTGTGGTTTGTGTGTGGCAGGGGATAGATGCATTTAGGTAGGTAGCAATTTGTGGATCACATAAGAGACACAAAGGTTCACTGTTGCAGGGCTGACACAATGCACACATGGGGGACAGGAAAGTGGCTGTAACACACACACACACACACCTACCTACTACAAGGAGCCCCATTCACAGTCTCCCACATTCATCTCGATGAGGCATACTCACAGCTGCCCTGCTGTGGGCCTTGGTGGTAACTTGGTGGTCGTAGAGGCCCAGAGCCAGTCAGTCAGGCAGTCAACCTCACCCGGGGCGCTCAGTGAGCCGTGCGATGCCTGCAGGTTGCCTGGTACCAGGGGTGAAGCCCAGCGCTGACACAGCAGAGATGGGGAGAGCAGCGGGGCTGTGGAGGACAGAAAAGATAAACACGCAGGAATGGATGGAGGACAAAAGAAAATAAACAAGGCAGCGAAGAAGAAAAGGAAGCAAGCAGCAGCCTAGTCTATCAAAAAGGCTGCATATTCTTTTTCTATTGATCGGCCTATTTGGTTTGAGATTCCATCCACCCTGAAGTTACAGCCAATCTAGAGCTGCAACAACTAATCGATTAATCGATTAGTTGTTGCAGCTCTAGATTGGCTGAAGGTCCACATGCTCTGATTCCAGCTTCTTGAATTTGAATAATTTCTAGTTTATTTACTCCTCTATGACAGTAAACTCAGTATCTTTGGGATGTGAACAAAATGAGACATTTTGAGGACATCACCTTGGGCTTTGGGAAACACTGATCAAAATTTCTTCACAATGTTAGGACATTTTACACAGCAAACAACTAATCAATTCATCGAGAAAATAATCGACAGATTAATTGACAATGAAAATAATCGTTAGTTGCAGCCCTAAGCCAAACCCAATTGGCTTGTAAGTGGACTCCTGTTCTGATACACGTACAGTACCGTACACTGCTGAGACTAGCTGTCTAGCTAGCTGCCAGAGGGAACTGAAGAAGTTCTGGTATGACCAGGCAGAGACCCGGTAGATACAGGCATTCAAACAGAGCGTTGCTCTGTCAGGTGGGAACTATAACCGTAAAAAAAAACAGGCCTGCCGCTGAAGCGCAGAAAGCACATATTAGGCCTGAATAAATCAATAAATAAATGACTAGAATGGATGGACGGATACATTCTCACTCTCCCTCCCCCGAAGCAGGGAGAAAACTGATCTGTTCAAGCAGTGTGTTGCCTCACTGACTCCCAAAAACAAGACCCTGCTGTGTGTGTGTGTGTGTGTGTGTGTGTGTGTGTGTGTGTGTGAGAGTGAGAGAGAACAGCGGTCACAGGTTCCAGATCAAGAGCAAGCTTGATGTAATTTGACACCCAATCAAATCCTGCCACCTTTACCTCCAGTCTCATCCTGTTAACTTGACCGACACTAACTGGATTGAAGCACGCACTTTTCCCTTTTAAAAAAGGGCCACTTCAGTGAAACATTTGTGTAGTTCATTTTTTCTAATGATCTTAGTAGAAAACCCTATTTTATTGTTGTTTTTTGTGAATGCATTGCACTGTACTGTGACTGCATGTGTATTTCTAAGTGGCAGCCTTTGCTCTATGAAAGTAATCTGCACTAAAACACGCCCCTGAGGCAGCCCTTTATGAAAGTCACTAAAAATGTAGGCCTCAAAACAAACTTTAAATAAACCTTTGAACTACTGTTGCATAAAATCTTATGGCTGGCAGGAGACAAGAAAACTTGTGCAGAAGAATGGCTTTTATACTGGCCCTATTGACTTGATTATGACAATAACCGGGACTTGGAATGGCTAAAGGGACCAAAGAGAGTCAAAATACAAATACAGTCAGGCTTTATGAGAACTCCTTTTGCAAGCTAAAAAGGGCTTTGCTATAAAAAGCGAGGTCAGAATAAACAATGAAGCAGCAGCACAATTCCAAAGAGTCAAATCAAGGCGGTCCAACATTAGACTGGGATCACAGTCTGCGTCCAGGTCATCGGGTTAGGGTATCACAGCATGCACAGGTGAAAGAAACGCGTGTCTGCTGTTGGGACCTTTGGTGTGCAATAGGGCCCCGTTTAAGGTTGGTAGAGAAGAGTTGGTGTTGTCTGCCGGATATTGAAAGAAGAGAGATAGCTTGCCGTGTTCCAGGCAAACAAAATCGCCCGCAATGTTTGACGCACCCGTGATACATCTCTATAGGACGCCGTTGGTGCGCGAGTCAGTTGAGTAGGCGGTCCCTCAATGCGGCCCAGGACAAATTCGCCCACACACTGCAAAAAGAATATGGCCATGTGCGGCCCAGACCACCTCCGAATGTGGTTAGAGCGATCGGATCTCAATGCGTCCTCAATGCGTCTCTTAAGAGCTGTCCACTTGCAATCGGATCAGCCAAGACGCATGCTAAGGCATCTTGCTAAAGCCATGGTGCCATTAGCATTAGCATGCTAATGCCAGGTGTGAAGAGGGCCATAACCATGTGGCAGATCTGACCTCAGGACCTTCACTCATGTCCTCTGCCACATGCACTTTCTGCATTGGTTTTTCATGACTGGCTGTTATGCCTTCTGGTCATTCCTCACATAGAAGGAAACCATTATATTATATTGGCACTGCCTGGTGGTTATTCCATAGATAAATCATCCCCCTGAAAAATACAAAACAAAACCCTAATATGGTGATATACTTTATACCGCCATGCTGGTATAATATTACATATACAGAGACAGAAGGTGTTGGCCATATTGCTATCTCCTAGCAACCAGATAGTAATTTGCCTCAAAATCTTCTAAAATATGTCCTAAGGCTTGACACAAAAATGTAGAACAAACAGTGCACAGCAGTTAAAGGTCCAGTGTGTAATATTTCAGAGGATCTAGTGACATAAATGCAATACAAGATCCATAACTATGTTGTCAGTGGTGTACAAAGACCTCATATAATAAACCATAATATTGTTATTACCTTTGAATGAGCCATTTCTATCTCCATTGAGGGTGCACCCCCTCTTATG
>JAOEHI010000024.1:65730-83881 GCA_025447815.1 Percopsis transmontana
CCCCCCCCCCCCCCCCCCCCCCCCCCCCCCCCCCCCCCCCCCCCCCCCCCCCCCCCGCCCCCCGCCGGGGCGTGTGTGCGTGAAGGAGGCGGAGCTGTGCGTATGGGGAAGGAGGAGCGTTCGATGGTTGCCACTCCGCGCAGTTCAATATGAGCATTCAAAGGTCAGAAAGGGGTGGTGGGGGGGGGGGTCTGGAATGTCACTCCCACCCGTTGTCCTTGATCATGTGCGCCAGTTCGATGATGAACTTTCCTTCTTTGTATTTCTGACTGCTCTCAAACGCGTGCTCCTGTTTCAAAACACACAAGATAGGGAGGGAGGGACGGGGGAGAGAGAGGGGGAGAGAGAGAGAGAGAGAGAGAGAGAGAGAGAGAGAGAGAGACTTGATCACACACACCAACAACAATGCCGACTAGCATGACAAGCTAGTACGGGTATATGCAGTGATCTAGTGGGACATCAATCATTTGTGCAGCCTTAGCAGAAAGAACAGACGAAACATGATGGAATGAAACATCAAAGGAAATAACTAGTTAAAGTGAAGACCTATTGAACCTTTGTTAAAGCCGTGACTTAAGAGTTTTGAACAGTCTTTGAAATGCCGCAGAAAGTGACAGAACAGAGCCCAGGGCCATAAGAGGAGAGACCTGCTATCACGCTGCAAGAATGGAGGCTCCGGTAATATGCATGTACACTAGCCTACATATGGAAATACCCCGCCCGAAGATTTTAAAACACTTACACATGACCAATTTAAAGCTAGAATACATTAAACTGAAAGAGTCCATGAATGGATCTAAAAATTTTTAAAAAAAGACGTTAACATGACAAAATCTATTCTAAAATTGACCATTAGCCAGTGTTATGGTTTTAAAAACGGGAGAAATGCGTTGCTCGCTGTGGTTCTAGCTAAGCCTCTGGCAGCAATGTTCTGCACAATTGGAGTCATCTATGATAGTCAAGTCTCGGTACTATTCAGGGTCTGCTAGTGATAAGCGATTCCACTCTCTTTATCGTCATGGGTGGGAAAATGTCTGATCGTATTTTTCAAATGATTAAAAGGCAGCCTTGGCTAAAATGCCGATAGAGGCTTCAAAGCTCTTATCGCTTCTATAGAGAACACCAAAGTTCCAAACCAGGATTTTGCGCACTGAGAATTAGACTTCGTCTGAGCTCACGTTTTCTTGTACTGCCTTTGGTCAAATAACCACACACAAGCGTTTTGCTTGTTTATCTTAAACAAACTAAGCCAGCATTATTATCAGCATATCTGAGTAGACCAAACATGATCAGGGTTTTTTTTTTTTTTGTAGAAGTGCTAGTGTGGTGTGATGGAGCTTGTAATTACAGTACGGAAATTAAAGCCTTTTCTCCAGTGACTCAGTGACCCCATTTAAGAACAAAGAACAGCTATCTCCAATAGTTGAAGAACTGAAGGCGATAACCTCCAGCAGTTCCACTCTGGGCCAGATAGGGCTGTACCACTGGCCTGTTGAAATGAGAGCTGCTGTCCGATATTGGGTTCAGTGCCTAACTTTCTTATTCCTTGCAGACAATTTCTAGGACAGGTCTCTTCAAAACGACCTGACATTTAATCACTGTAGACTCCCGGCGGTACTAGCCTGTCTGTCTGTCTGGAGCCAACCTCTCGGCTCTGCAGTTACCTACGGCGACCACACAGGGCTTTCGCTAGACAAACCTGTGTTGTGAAATCTGTCACCTCATCTTTAACCACGAATGTTTAAATCACCTCAGCAATGTTTTAATTGGGGCTTCCCTCTGGGAGCTAAAGCTCTACAGGTTAGAAGAAAGAAGCAGTATAGAAAAAAATAATATATAAACAACAATTATAATCAGTGTCTCTTCTCAGGTGGGCATTACAAGCTGCAAACTCACATATTTCCAGCCAAGGGTGGTTTTACAGTTTTCACAGTAAATATCCGCCACAGCGTGTAAACCTGTGAGGAGTACCCGCTCCTCCGCTGGGCCGCAGCCAACATTCACCCTGGAAGGGAGGAGGGGAGGAGGAGGAGGAGAAAATACATAGGTCAGGGCAACACAACCAAATGCACACCCTAGGGTACTGTGTTTACATCGCGACTGTGCCATTTATGTCCTTCGAGGGGGTGATACTTACACTGAATTAAAGAGATAGGCTCTTCCTTGGCTACCTTGAAATGACTGCAGAGAGAGAAAATGCAAGTCAGGTAACAACATGAAACTATGTGAATGTATAGAGTTACTAATAACTGATTTGCTTTTTCGTTTTCATTGTCAATGTAACCACCGGAGCCTTACCAATATATAGGAGGGCCCATATTGGCACATCACAGATATCGGTATTGCTGTGCATTTTGGCTGATATATTGACATAATAATGACTGAGAAGATGTATCACGTATCTTGCAGCGAATAGGCGGTTTAGTTGAGGAAGGACATCAAACGTCCACTTATCGACATCAGTAGCACACACACACACACACACACACAAACACACGAAAGTCTGTCTGGAGAAAGGAAATGGAAAATTGGGTAAAACGGTAGTGATTTTTGAGGGGAACGCACAGTGCATGAAAAAGCTCAACTGACAGCCTATCATTGCGTCAGATCTGATGCAGAGAGATGGGTTTGCTGAGGCTGCACCACCACAATCACTTATCACTTTCTTAACAGTAGCTCTGCCTTCACTGCTACACATGTTAAAATCGTCACCATCACGAGGCAACTGTTAAAGCCGCTGTAGGTAGGATTTAAGAGCTATAAATACTGTCATTTCTAAGAAATAACAGACATCTGTCACCTATCAGTGAGAGAAATGCTCTGTAAGAATATCTGCTCTAGTTGATAGCCCCTGCCTCTATAGAAGTCTGTTTCGATTTTTGACACTGGCCCGAAAGAATTCTGACCAATCAGGGCCTCTTTTCCCCGATTGGTCCGGCGAATCTACCTTGCCTGTCAATCACACGAATGTGCGCACACAGCTCAATGGTGCTTCGCAATGGCAGACCAACGGGCTCCAGAGGGAGGGAGCAGAGGAGGAGGGGGTGGGTTTTTCAAAATGTTACTCTCTTTCGTTCTTTTTTAGCTAGCTCTCGTTGCAACTCCTACCTACAGCAGCTTTAAGCATATACCAGAAGAAAAACATGTGAAAAAGGTTCTGTAAAGCAACCCTACGGGGTAAAAACCCCTGGACTGCTAGGAGGGAATCCATGGTGGAGTAGATCTTCTGGTTGACCTACAAAAACACATCATCACTAACACAGTATTGCTGTTGCATTCAGTATATAAACCGACATGTTAGGAACCTTTAGAGAGAGAATGGATGCTGAAACAAAATAACAGATTCATTGAATAATGCAACCAAAGGATTATTTCTTAGTTGCATCCCAACTGACACGCGTGTGGACGTGTGTGGTTTCAATATACAAGTGCCTATAAGTGCCTGCAGTTTGTGGATTACGTTCGTTTCAAAACAAAACAGAGAAGCTCTAGCTCTTTTACGTACAGCTTTTAGCAACGACATGTTAAATGGGTTATTTGGGCTGATTATGCCGCTTCTGGTCGCCTATCGGGTTGAGGAAGTGGCGGCCTGGAAATTACCCAACTTTCTGTGTTAGACTATGCAAAGCTTTTATTACCCCGACACTGTGCGAAGTACAAGTTTTACGTTCCGTCATTCACAGACCCAGGTCGAATTTCCTTTTTTGAGAAAAAAAGAAAAGAAAAAAGGAGGATTAAGTATTGACCCCACAGTAACCTTTTCCCCCCACAGAAACAAACATGGCATTTTAGCACAGGCCTCTTGAATTTGTCCCTCCTTTTTCTATTGTTCTTTACAGGGAAATTGATGTGGCCTAAGTAACATAGCTGTGCTAAACAAACAGCTCGTGGTGTGCAGTTAATACAATACCAGAATACAAAGCCTGCATTCCTTCATGAGAAACACTTGACAACAAATTGACATTATAGCACATCAGAGCTTACATCAGACCTTTCCTTACCAAAACCAATTAAGTAAAGAGAGTCTGCATTAAGAGAGCAATTTATTTTATTAACATTTATGGATGAATTTAATTCACATTCACTTAGAATGCTGCAAGGCTCTCGCAGTGGGTAAAAAAACACAACACACGTGTGTGTCACTGCCAACTACCTTGGCCAGGGCAGAGAGATAGACGGGCTCCAATCGGCTTTGCTTTTTCTTTTGCAAATGAGTACCACAGATAAGGTTGTGGCTATGGAAGTAGGGCTAAGATAATAGCGTCTAATAGCACCAGCCTTCTTTGATGGGTGTTCACACTGAGGTTCATGGGATATTTCAATGACTAATGTGTTATTGTTGTAAAAACAGTTACAGTTAAAAACCGGTTTTATCCGATGCTAAAAAGTATTTTGTTTAAACAAGTGACACCGTGTCTCGTGCATCCTTCGAGGAACGCGGTCTACGAAGGATGCGCAGTCCGAGCCAAGCATTGCTAAATAAATCGGTCTCGTCTACGGGGTTGACCCTCGCCTAGCAACCTTGACAGCTGCAGGTAATGACACCGCTACGTCACCAACTTAATTTACTTTGAAGAAAGGGGAAAAAAATAAGAATGAAGAATGGAGACAGAAATTGTTGCTGCTGTTTTTAAAAATGTTTTTTACCTTATACTTCTATGCCTCCGTCACTGCTTGGTCCGCTATATTTATTGAAAAAAAAAATAAACAATCAATGGCGCCTAATAAATCTTAGAGACATGCAGCCATCTTCTCCCAGGCTGCGAAGATCCAACGGGTGGATCCTTCATGCCTTGGGAAAAGAAGGCTGCATGTCTTGGCGGCATTTGAGGGAGCCTTCGATATGGGCCAGCCTTCGATATGGGCCAGCCTTCGATATGGGCCAGCCTTCGATATGGGCCAGCCTAGTGGCGCCGCTGTGACGCATTTGGTCTTAGAATGTAACCCTTGAAGGATGCGGCCCTTGAATTGAGACACAAAGCTTGTGTGTCCCGACTTGTGTTTGCCGCCATTGTAGACACAATATGAGATTGTAGGCACAATATGAGATTGTAGCCACATATTTCTGGCTCCATTGCCCCGACAGCAGCTTACGTTATGTTTTCAAAGTGATTTGTTTTTTTTCATAGCAGCAGATTACCTACACATGCATCACATGAGAGTAGATGACATATACAGCCTTTATTTAGGAACAAGGGAATTAGGTCAGCGCCCATGGAGTTCACAGGTCCATTCCATAATGTTTGGGGAAGGGGGCAAAATGGGTGGGTGTCGTGTCTGTGGCTGCCTGGTGCTTGATTGAGCCATCAGATTAACCACTGGCAAAAAAGGACCTCTCTGCCACCATCTATTTTTATAGCAGTGTTAGCCTCTACACCAAGCTACAAGTTTCACTGTAGCTCAGTCGACTACAAATAGAAGAACAGAGAGGCTTTTATTTTAAGTATGTGACATGGACATCTGCAGTCATGTTAGGGTGCTTACAATTAAATTCGGTTAGAAGTCTCCGAGAACCTTTTACTGGATCAGACAGTTTGTAGCGGTTCATATTCCTATTAAACCATTCAACTATATTCTGAGGGATTGCTTGTAAAAATCAGCTGCATTTTGGAAGTAATTATGTAATGTTTATTTTTATTTGAATCCTCTTGGGCACATGGAAATGATTGCAGCAATACCTTGTAGAGCGATTGCAACTTGTACAGCCCCTGGCAGACAACGGTCTTCTACACTCTAAACTAGAAATTAGGATGTCTTTTATTCCTAGCATTCTACCTATTAGACCCGCAGTATAGAAATGCAATGCACCTACATCTGAATTTATTTGTATTTCCAAATTGATTGAATGGCAAGTAGCAAAAATGCGTTCTAAGCCTTTACTGAGCTTTCTATCATTGTTGAAAATTTTTTTTTTTAATAATCCCTCTGGCAAAAGGTAGGCATACCCCAAATTCTCAGTATGCACACTGCATATGACCCGCCCAAAAGAGAGCCATCTCAAACCTGTGTATCGTTGGTCAGCGAACACACAGTTACTGTGAACGACTACGACAGCTACAATGAAACAAAGCTTGTCTGGGCGTTTGCTTTTGGAAGAGACATATTTAGTTTGATCTAACATGAGGAAAATGTAGAGGGGTGTCTGCCCATTCCTGAAACTGTTAAATCTGTTCTCAAAGTTGGGAGAAAAGGCCCACACTTATAGATATTTCATCTATAAGTATATCTGAGAAATGTAGGATAACATCATGTATGGCTGATACCCAATGACAAACTTTGCAATGAATAGTAATTCATTGTCTTTACCAGCCTGGTTGCTGCGATTGGTTTTCTAGCCGAGGTGTCCCGACCCTGTACCAAAGATTGAAATTGAGGGCGATCCAGACGCTTTTTTAATTGATCTGTAAAATACACCCAAACACGTTCCCATCCATTTATTTTCCATTCGGTGGGGAGTCAATGCTGTTTCCATGGCTCCTCTGACACAGCCAGGCATACAGCAATGCTTGCTCTGTGAACGGAGGCTAGCTGTAGCTTAGCACAGCTTGGTACTATGATCATTTGTAGCATTCACCTGCAACCGATGGGAGATGTGCGTTAGCTACCTTGTTTTACCAACTTAAGCGCATATATTAGCATAACATGCTACATTGAGTGAAGACGACAAAATCTACCTTGCAAATATACTGTGGGATCCACGTCGAATGTGTACAGGGAAACTGGTTTTGGCAGCATGTAGTGGAAAACACCAGACCAGGGTGTCATCGTGTTTCAAGTAACATAATCGGATGAGGAGTAAATGCTAGGGACTACTGATGCTACCTTGCCAGGCAGCTGTGGCAGAGAATAGAGTTTAAATAAATAGACAGGGCGTTGTGATTAAGATTGATTAAATTACTAAAAATAGCAGGCTGCCGTCAATTCAACTAACAATTGGATTAGTCCTCAGCTACATTCACTCAATGAAGAGACCGCATTCTGCGCAAAACAGGTGATGACATTTAACCTGACTAAACTGATTTATGTAAACTGACAATGACGTTTCAAAGACCTCCACGGCCATTTTCTATATGTCAAAGTCATTTAAACTTGATTGTTGTCGAATGTAAGCACGCCATGCCTATGGAGAGGTCCCCTCATGAATGTAGAATATAAACATGACAAGTTCAGTTCATGTCGTTGGCACTCGAGTGGGGCCCTGACTGTCTAAAGAAGAGCTCTGGCAAATCCAATTATGATCAAAGTGGATTGTTAAGGTCCACGACTGACCTTACAGCAGTAGCCCAATAAACAGTGCAAAAAAAATAACCAACAACCAAAGCTCTACAGTTCTCAGCTTCATATTGACCAAGCCACATTTATGCGTTAAGCCCCTTTTATTATAAGGAGTCCTAATTTAATCTTCATGTAATGAATCACATGTTTGATTTTTTTTTAATAAAGTTTGGATAACATTCAATGTAGCAAACAGAGATGCTGCCATTGTTCATGTTGTACTGTTTGGGCTGATTTGGAGCTTTTCTGTCAACCTTTGTCATCCTGGTATCCAGCCCTCACGTTGACTGGTTGGAGGACTTTTGACATTTGAAGAACACATTCAAAGTTATTTCCCTCCTGGCGCGGTGAGATTCAAATGCAGGTTTAGCTTGTCGGTTCAGACGGTGGTGAATAGCACCTCCTCAACACAAAGCCAAGGAGGAAGCTAAAAAACGTACACACCTGCTTAAACATCCACAACGCAGAGAATGTGTTTGCAATGCCGTGTGACATAGCTTTGGTGCTATTGGTTTCCCAGCATTCCATCTCGCTAGGCAGTTCAAAGCAAGTGGGTGTGACACAAAACAACTAATAGTCCTTCGTATTGTGAACCCTTCGCATCGCGTCATCAGGCACAGAGGTGCCCGAGCGCATACGCAAAGTATCCGTCTCCCACCAAATCATTCTGCACAGAGAGAACAACAAGCTAACCAACCAGTCCTGCCGCTAGAGGTCAAACACATAATGATTGATGTGGTTTGCTGTGACACCAATTACTGGGGCACAATACACTAGTTACGGAACAGCTGAGCTCAGAAATGTTCCGTAGCTTGCATAAGAGTAGGAGCTGAGAATTGCATTTTTATGTCAGATTTGCCAACTGGTTTATAGCCATTTTCAGGTCTGCATAGTGCATTGTTCACATTTAAAAAGTGAGAGATTGGTGAAATGTGCTAATAATATAGCAAAAACACAATCAGCCCTATGCCTCCAAGGCCTACATGCTAATAGATCTGAATGGAGATCTGAATGCATCTCTAATTCCCTCATGATATTCTGTTTTGCACAAGATGGTGAATGCACCTCGTGGCGCTGCATTACAGTTTCATCACGGAGCGCTGAAAGCGCTTTGCGTTTTTTGCAGATGTATTGCAGACGGACGTTTGGGGACGGTGTCCAAAGTTCAATGACACTTTTAGAACCAACTGCAGCTTCAACATTTCAGCCATTTTACAGAGTGCGTGTATCTTAGCAACAGTGGCACTCAGTTCCCCCCTTTACCTCTTGCCTTCAAAAGTCACCCATCACCAGCATTGCTTCCTGCTTCTTCCACACACGGAAACAGGTATGCGTGTGCGAGCCCGCGCGCATATCCCTTCAGGCTCATAACATTGCTTCACGGTGAGCGAGTCAACAGCTAAATCCTCATGAAATCTTTAACTATCTTGAGGCCTACAAAACTGCTAAAAGAAATAGGATCACCGCTCTGGTTATGGCATGCCTGTGACCTCACTGGCAGACTAACAGGCTGTGAGGCTCGTATACACTCCCAAAGCTGGAGGAGGCTAATAGGGTTTGACTCGGAGAAAGCAAGTGTGAGAAAAGATCCTATTTACCATAAATAATCAGTTTGGTTTGGTTTGGTGTACTCCCTTTTTGCCTTACCTTTCTTTTTAGTGTGTTGTTATTTTGTGGTGATGTAAAATGATATGAAAACAGCATGGGGAGCACCTCAGGTGCACAGCAGGGCCCTTCACAGCGCTTGTCACACATACATACATCGAACTCTAAATCAGGTCATGTTTCTAGCTAGCCGACAACTGTTTAACTGTGAGATAGATCTGTCAACAAGCAACACATCTCAATTTAAACCACAGAAAATCTTCTTGAGTGCTGGAGGCTGACAGGCAGCGCTTACATTGATCAGGTTTAAAAAGGTATTTAGTAGGAGCAGCACCAAGATGACAGGTAGATATAGATTTGAGATGCCCTCTCCTCTGGGACCAAACATAAAATAGCTCCAGAACAAAGGAGAGTTCCCTCAATTAATGCAAAGTGCCCCCAGGAAGGTCATTTAAAGACCCGTTTGTGCGTTGCTCTGAAGACGCTGTGGACAACATCTGGTGTTTTTAAAATGTAGTGACATTTTTGTTGAGAAACTAAACCAAAGACTAAACCACAGTGATTGTAGCACAGCTGATCAATGATAGCAAATATAACCAATGATATGGTTTTTCATCGCAAATCGCCATAAACATTCCTATTTGACGTTCTGGTGCGAGCTGAAGCTTGCCTGGGAAAAACAGGGCTACTGGGGATTCAATCTAAACAGCAATAGCATCGTTCTTCACTACCACACTGCACAACCAAAGCCAGCTCCTAATGACCATTTCATGTGTTAATAGTGTCTGCGGGATCTTTAAAAAGTCTCGACTTAGCACAAGTGTGCTCAGTGAATCAGTACTCAGTTAGCAATTATTTACGGTTTGAAGATAGGAAAACTTTAAGTGTGAATGATAACTTTGATTATTATACTCAGTATACTGTTTTAAGGAGTAAATGATGAACCTTTGAATAATGTTGTGCAAATGCATAGGTAAAGTAACCTTGTTTACACGATGCTCTCCATATTCTAAGAGAATGTTATCTACTTGCAAAACTAGTGGTTAACCGGTTCAACTGTTGACAGATGTACTAAGTTGCTTTGGATAAAAGCGTCTGCTAAATGCTGTAAATGTAAATGTACTAATCTCTTCACCTTAGAATTTGTATTCTTATAAGACTTGTATTCAAGTCTTATAAGAACCTCAGCTACGCATGCACTGCTGAACATATTGTCTAGCTCCTCCGCGTTTTGCGAAAACAATTTCATATTTGTAGCAGTGCAGTGTCAAATAAGACACCAACAATGTACTAGCTAGAGGTCAACTGAAGGATGCAGGAGCAGACAGGTGCACAAACCTTAGAGATTGGTCAGCTGTGCACTAAATAAAACGCTGCCCCGACGTTACCAAAGCTAGGACTAGAAGACAACAGTAAGATGGTGTGTGTTAAGGTGATACAGAGAAGAAAAAAAAACAATTCCAATCTCAATAATGGATATTTGTTTACAACACTATGGCCTAATCAGTTAAAAGGTACACTCCTGGATTTGTGTACGGAATCGCCCTTTCACAAAAATGTTTCTAGGAAATTCTGAGTGAATGACCCTCCCCCACATGCGGCCCTCTCTACCCCCCCTACAAACTTTTCCATTCCGTACTAAACATAATCAAGGAGCATACTTCTGAAGAATGGACGCATTAATAAGCCGCCGCCGGCATACCTTAGAGATGAGCTCATCGTGATTAGCCAGGTGCGCACGGCAGTGAATGCAGCTGTAGGTGCGGTGGCAGTTGGGCAGGTAAGCCTGGAAGGTCTTGGACTTGGTCATCTTCACCATGTCAATGGGGCAGGGCTCCTCGTTGGCGTCAGGGCTGGCGCTGGAAGAGCTGCAGCTCTGCTGGACTTGCTGACAGAAGAAGCACCGGAAGATGCAAGCAAAAGCCGTCGTTGTTGTGGAGTGGGTGTGTGGCACGCTCCACACAGACGCCACGGGAGAAGATCAAACCTGCCGGGGGGGGGGGGGGAGCATCGCGTTAGGCCGTTGCTCATTTGTAGCCCCAAAGCTGACCTACCTGTAAGCATCTTTGAGCAAGATGCCTAACCCCTACCTGCTCACCAATTCTTTGTAGTTAGCAATTATTAACTGTTTGAAGAGTGAATGATAACTTTAGATTATTGTAATTATTGACTGTTTTGAGGAGCTCATGATACCCTTTCGAGTAATGTTGTGCAAATTCATAGGTGAAGTAACCTTATTACATAATGCTGTTAACAAATGTACTAATTGTAAGTCGCTTTGGATAAAAGCGTCTGCTAAATGCTTAAAATGTAAATGTAAATGTATATTTCCAGCATCAAGGCAGACGATTTGCTGTGGCAACCGTTTCATTGCAAACATTCTAGCCATTCAATGAGTACCCAGAATGCTTTGTGGCTGGGTGGTGACGTCACGGCATACTACTGCTGGATACACAAGACCTCTTCTATGGCCAACTCGGCTCTGGCGAGTTCTTCTTATGATTATGAAGACCCAAAATGTAGAGAACGTTGAGTGTATGAAGCTGCAAACCTCGATTGCCCTTGTGAATGAAACCAGTGGTTCAAACACATTTGAAACAAAGAGTAGTTGCCCCTCCCACTCCTCTTTACTCCTCCCCCTACAGCACTATAGGCTCACACAGTTCTCTACACCTCCCCCTACAAGTTCCCACGCTTTAGTGGACAGTGGTGGCTGAACATGTAAACCGTAAGTGTACCTTCAAATTTAGGGTTTCCCACACAGACTTTACTTGGACGGGCCGCCCAGGTATATTATCAAAGTACATCTGGCAACCCATTTTAGCATTTTATTTTAATTTTTGTTTCTGTCTGAGAGAACGACGCCATCCGCTATACAAGTATTTTTGTTTGCATTTTCACTGGAATTTTAAATTTGTGAATAAAGTTATTATTCTAATTTTAGCCTACTTAATGGGTATAGTTTAGTATTTGTCAAATATTAAACTATTCAAATTAAGTAGGCTCCAAAAAAGGATTAAGGATTAAGTTTTACTTCTTTGGATCAATGTGCGTTCGCATGGCTCTCAAGACTGTATGCTGATGTGACTTGTGGCCAAAAAGATAGTGTTGAATGGTACCATTTTCATATATATTGCCCATCCCTAGTCTACTGACAGTCAACAAACAGAGAGGGTGACGAGTGGTATTATGATAAAGCCCGTTCCGCACACGACACGTGGAGCGGATCTACTTTGAATGCGCTCCCATGTTAATCAATGAGTGTTTGCACACTGGAAGCGAGGCGGACGCTTTTTTTTTTTCCCCAGCCTGCAATACATTGTAGAAGCGGAAATACACTACAAATAATAATGCCCCTTGCCCTACCATTTGATCGATGTTTTCAAACGTTGTATTCGTATAACTTTGCTCATATATTTGTGATTCACCACAACTGTCCTAAAACATGCACAGTATTATGTTGATACTGCAGGTTCAAAGCAATGCAATGTAAATCATTAGCAAATTACTTAAAGAAAGTGTGTGTGTGTGGAGAGGGGGCAGAGAAAATCTGCCGGCAATCTACGGGCAGTGTGCAAAGCAAGGCGGAGAAAAAGCTCAGAGAACACAAGCAAAAACGCTCCGCATGCAGTGAGCGGGATTTATTGTGCAACTGTTCGGACTTTGGTAGCAGCTTCGAATTCTATGAAAGTAAAGAGCAACTATGCTGCGTTGGTGGCTACACGACTCAAGAGGGTATTCAGCAGATGTAACATGTAGCAAAGTTGTCTTGGTTAAATATAAGAAAGATCATAATTTGTTTTCTCTACGGGCTATGGCAGTTAGAAAGACACAGACTAACTTTAGCTGTTAGACTACTAAGGTTTTCATGCATTTCCTCAGCAGATATGAGTATTCAAAAATATTTTAAAAGAGAATATGACGTGAGGATGAGAAAGAGAGACTAACAGCACCACAGGTAACTTAGCCAACAGCATTTAGCGTGAAATGTCAATAAATAAATGCATACGCCTTAATAATTACATGTGTCAGTTCATTTGACGTGAAATTACAATTGCAGTCAACAGTGAGACGAAATGCAGAGACCAAACTAGATTCAACTAGATGCTCAGCAGGTCCCAGTGTGGTAGAGACTAGAGACAGCAGCAGGTCCCAGTGTGGTAGAGACTAGAGACAGCAGCAGGTCCCAGTGTGGTATCCTCATCAATATCAGAAGGATAAGGCCTTTCCTCACAAACGAAGCGGCACAGCTCCTAGTCCAAGATGTAGTAATCTCACGTCTAGACTACTGCAACTCTCTACTCGCCGGATTACCGGTCTCTGCTACCAGACCTTTACATTTACAGCATTTAGCAGACGCTTTTATCCAAAGCGACTTACAATTAGTACATTTGTCAACAGTTGAACTGGTTAACCACCAGTTCAACGAATCCAAAATGCAGCAGCCCGTCTAGTATTCAACCAACCAAAGTTCTGCTACGTAACCCCCCTCTTCTGAGACCTTCACTGGCTCCCCGTCTCAGCCTGCATCCGATTTAAGACGTTAGTGTTGGCCTACAAGGCAGGAAAGGCAGGAACTGCCTCCAAGCAATGGTAAGATTCCAAGCCCCAGCCAGAGCACTTCGATCCACCACATCGGCTGGCAGGCTGGCACCTCTGTTGCTACGATCTAGGTGTTGGACTCCCAGCCGGAAGGTCGTGGGTTCAAGCCCCAGAGGTGGCCTACCTGTAAGCATTATCCTTGAGCAAGATGCCTAACCCCTATCTGCTCCATGTAATAGCACAGTGTAATTGTGTGCTTCATAATGAAGCTATGAATACTATGCTGATAGTGAAAGGTTGAAAGTATGCGCAACATGTACAAAATGTTCTAATAACTAATCTATCATCCAGTTGGCATCCCACATTAAGGTTCAACTCCATTAGATAATATTTGAGCAGTCTCTCAATAGCAGTCTGGTAACATGTTGTGCATTATGTAAACCATACTTTGAAGCAACTATCTACCAATAGACAGCGTGTATCAGTTAGGGTCTCACTAGAAATTTGGTTATTATTTCCTTATTAATAATTAAATAAATTATGCTAAATTATAGGGTAAGTACCGACAGTGGTTTAGCAGATAACACTTTTGTCAACCAGGTTTAAAGTAACCAATTATCTGACGTTAACTAGTACCATATGCAAGAGATTAAATCTGATCCCTCTGCCCTATAGTTGACTTAAAAATTACTAAAAATATATATTCGAACAGTAATCTGTAGAACATAAAAAAGTAGATCTATGAAACTATAGTAGGCCTACACAACAGCATTAAATATGAAAATGCTACACGGATGCTGCTTGCACCGGGAACGCATCGAAGAACAGAGAAGACGAATCCATAAAATAGCCTAGAACACGGCAAGAACTTTCAGCGTGCTGGAACAGGAAGAGTAGCATGGCAGACACACCAGCAGCAAGCCGTGCGAACAAAGAAGCTTCCGTGACCCAACAGGAAGCAGCCTTAACTTAGTAAAACGCTGGGGATCGACCAGACTAAAACTAAGAATGCGCAAATAACAAACGCTGTGTCTTTATTTAGAGCGACACGCGTGAAGCCGTCGCCCATGCAGTGTAAAAAATAAATATAACATAACACGTCCCTTCAATGTGTCAGAGAGAAATTCGTAGTTTCATAACAAGCAGCATTTGTGCACGGGCCCGTCTAATGACACGTGGAAAGGTAAACACAAACATAAGAAAACATGCTGGTTTCGCCCCCCACCTCGCTTTAGAGAAAGAGAAAGCTGCAGAATACAAGATGTGAGTGGCGCACACACGGTTGCCTTTGTGAAAGCCAGGCGACAGCATATTCTTTTGCAGCGCCTGTATGCTTGTTTTTGTCTCCCATATAAAGCCAAGTTGCGAAGATAGCATTACTTGACGACAGGGTTTTAGATTGCACGTCGTATAGTAGCCTATGCGCGTTATCCCTTGGCAACAAGTCAAAATTGGAATTAGATTAGGCTACATTATTTTTTATTTTTTTGCTCGTCTGTTTCCATGTTCCATATGTGCGTTTCGAAGCGAACCGTGTGCTTGGCAACAACAGCAGAGCAGCGTGAAGCTTGTTTGTTATGATTCAGCAGCTGGTTTATTAGCGAGCGAATTCAAAACAAAGGCACAGCCGCGTGTCCTCCGCACTACATGGAGAATGCCCAAACAAAGACTAGCCACCTCTGTCTCCAAAAAAACAACGAACGCCACTTTGTGGAACACAGATGGTTGTTTAACATCAATTGGAATATGTTTTACGAGGCTGCGGTCATCGTCTGATGGGAATATAATCATAAGCATTATATACTCAACCCAGAACCCCACTGTGTTTATTTCCCCCAACGAAGACCAACACGACGCCAGCTAAAGTAGACTGGTGTCAACCTTGTTTACTTCTAGCATGATGTTGCCATAGTTAAAGATCAACACTCGAGACAAAACGTCGTCTGGTTATACAACATAATATGATCTGGGTACTCACCACCTGGATCAGACCTGATCAAAACGCAGGTTGATATTAATTGGGTGCTGGTGGGCATTAAATTGATGATTTTCATAACATGAAGCGAATATATCTTCGTCGCATTGACTTATTTAATGCCCGTAAGCTGATTTCCATTAAGACTGTTGCAAGATGATTAGTTGTGTCCTTAGCTGTTGATGGCTATCATTTCCTCAGTCTTTTGTTGTTCTTTACTGTCCGTGATAGACTGGCCTGGTTACTTTGATATGGAAACGTCACCATGGGACGCACCAAAACCTGACTGACGCCTATAAGTTCCAATTGGTATTCATGACTCCAAATACGCCACTAGGGGGAGGAGGGAACTCACAACACCCGGATGTGTAAATAAATACATGGTTAGGGAATTGGAACCTTTGTTATCATGAAAAACGTGTAATTTTATCTACGGTCTTTATACATTTAACCTTGCGCTAAAGAGAGAAACTCTCCCATGTGAGATGGAATAGTTAATGGGTATATACAGCACAATCCACGTGTCAATCGTGTTGTCTATCCTCTCGTTTTAATTTTAACTGCATTATATTGCATGACAAGTTATTTCGTAAATAAATGTGAACAGATTTCATGGTTCTACATACAAATGTGAACAGATTTCATGGTTCTACATACAACGCTCCAATCGATGAATCCCAGCCCCCCATTTATCATTAGTTCCGTGAATTTGACATTTCGTTACGACGACAGAAATGCAATGCATTTCTATAGTTCATAAAAACGATATCGCCCGTTTGAAAAACAGACTAGCACGTTCTGTTGCAATCTGTTTACAATTCCAAGAGATAAGCCCTGTAGGCCTACGTGTTTTGAGTGAAACAAGACGGTTGATTTGCCTACAGTCCTTTATGGACTGGCTTCGGTGCTGTTCACACGTGACCAATATGAAATTGATGCAGTACGTTGTTGTTTGTTTGTTATCAGTTCACGTCACGTGGTAGTAGACCTATTGACCGACATTCGTAAAGAATAGCACACGTTAGGTTATGTCGATATTGTTACGCAATAAATGATTTATTCAAATCAACGTCGATTTAGTTCCAAGTGATTAGCACCGCTTGAACACGTGCGTTATACTTACTTAAAATACTTTGCAGTTCCCTGGCTTGCAGTTAACACTTTATCTACTGACGACGTTTTGAAAATCCGCGTGGTCCGTGCCTCCGTGGAATTTGTCACCGTCCCGAGCCGGCACCAGTTTTATTTGAGTCCCATCAAGTTACAAAAACATTAATTTCATAAGTTGGACTACACCCAGGGCTATGCTGCAAACTGCTAAACATGAGCTAGACCAGACCTAGCCATTTCTCAGTTCCATCCAAGGGGACGAGAAGGTCTGTATCTGCGCAAATTCCATCTGTTGGCTGCAGAGGAGTTGAGTATTGGAACAGGCTACAGCTGAGAAATTATGGTAGGCCAAAGGATGTAACATTAGCGTGTCTGATCATTTGAAACGCTCATATTTCCCCCACCAGTCAATAGGCAAAACGCTAATGTAGATAGTACACGTCTCTGGTCAACTTTATCAACGAAATCCTCATGAATGCTTATGCGTCTTGAATGTACGGCAGAAATCATTTATGGTCAATCAACATTTATGGTAAAAGATTCACGCGGGATATTTTGTAGGCTACTCCCTAAGACGTGATTGGTGTTAGCATTGTTAACTCAATCGAAATGATACGAATTAACTGTCCTTGTTCCGTTAAAAAGTCGCCCTCTCCAAGTCGTGACCAATAGTCACATAAATAATATACCTCAACCAAGCCCTTGCGAGAAAGGGCCAATCATTGTCGTTCCTGAGGCTAGGCAGTGGCGCGCATGGTGGCGCGTGCCCGCCGTCCGCGTTGTTTTTGGTCAGGCGCGTCGCCGAGGGAGACGCGCGCCAACACCAATATTGCGCATGTTTGAGTGCCTTATGGGCACGTGGTTCCTGGAAGGAAAATAACACAAGGCTGGCTCACTAGAGATGCAAATAAAATGTATTGCTAGCCATTTCGTCTACTCTACCCCGCAAAAGATAAGTTGAAAATAAAGTCGAGTTAGTTCCTGCTGCAATGCTTTGCCACAAGTGTGAATTTACAGGCGGCACTCTTTTTTACAATATAATAGCGCCCTCTAAGGACGATATAGTTGCTGAGAAAAATGGAACATAAAAGGACTACGTAAATAACTTTTATGTACGACGAGAGGAGGGAGAAAACTGGCAGGCAAAATAAATACTAGAATCTAAAATTTGGACTCATTGTGGGCTTACAGATTATTTCTATTGTAGCCTATTTAGACGTTGTAGCTAAAAAATAAATTTTCATTTACTAAATCAGCGATTTTAAGTTTATAGCGTGATACTAAAAATAGAAATCATGGTTTTCAAAGTGGCAGTCTTTAATAATAGCAAAGAAATGGTTTGTTCAAGTCAACCCTTCACACAACAGCAAAATTAGACAGACCATTCAGTTCAAACCACTTTTATGTCAGGTGAAACGGAAACCTTTAAAATACAACCAAAGACCTATCTTTCTGAAATGTCAACTACACAATTAATGGTTATACTAATCAAAACACACAGAGAAGTAGTTCAGTTGGAAACAACTCAAGATTAGCGTCTGAAAGAAACATAACATTCATTTTACAATAAAATATTTTGCACAAAAACGTAAAAAAAAAAAAAAGGCTCAAAGAGAGGGTAACGCAAAAGAAAAGAAATATATA
>JAOEHI010000024.1:83981-108025 GCA_025447815.1 Percopsis transmontana
ATATATGTAAATAAAATACTTGCAAACAGCTTTGCAAAAATAATTATGCTGTGTGAAAAGTGTTTGAATGGCGTGATTTGAAGAGGGTAGTTGGTAGCGATGGGATGTTTACCTGGTCTCCAGCTGTTTAACAGTCCCTGCCATCTGGTTGATTTTCTCTTCCAGGCGAGTGATGACTTCACTCTTCTGTTTAGAGCTGGCCTCCGAGCTCTGGGGAACACATTCACGGGTTCACGTTAGTTCAGTTTGTGTCTGCGTCCGACCAACGGGGAACACAGCCGATGCAGACTTCAGAGAAGGTTCCTGGCACCTGAGACTTGTGGGAGAGCTGCTGGTTGATGACGCGGAGGTCTTCCAGTTGCTGTCGGAGCTCCACCAAGGCGTCCTGCTTCTCGCAGATGTCCTTCTCCAGCATCTTCATGGACATCTCCATCTCCTGCTTCATGCCGATCTGCACCTCCAGTTCCTTCTCCACATCCTGGGTGAGAAAAGATCAATATAACTTTGATTCAAATGCAGTAAAAAAAAAAAAACACAACAGCAACAAAAAGTTGTATACATGCTGAATAAAAGCTATTAAAAGGATGGTACAAACAGGAAGCTGACCAATCTAAGCAGAGTTTCCTCTTTGAGCTGCTTGCGGGTTTCCCCCAGCACTTGGCCATCAGCTGCTGAATCACTTCTCAAGGCCTGAAGACGACAGCAAACCCAGTTAAGACAGCAGCAACACAAGACAGTCCCAGCACCTCAACCCTGCGTGCTGCCATCCAGACTGCAACTCAAGACACCGTTCTTCCTGCTAGTCGCTCACTTATGGACTTAAAGCATCGAGTTGCATCATAGTTTAGCACAGTGATGTTTAAGCTTTGTGACCCCTGAAGAGAAGGGTTTCATGCTTGTGCGTGCTACTTCAGAATCTACAGTCCAGTTCAGATGAATCTCAACAGGAAGTATGTTTGTCTTTACCTTCCTATTGGACTCCATCTGGTAAGAGCTCTCCTCTTTAACTCGCTCCACGTCTTCCTGTAAGGTGATGATCCTGTTGTTTGCCACTGCAAGCTTTGGGAATGCGACACACAAATAAAATCACAGACAGCACAAACACCCAAAGACAGTGATGTGTTTTCAAAAGCAGGATTCTTGACAACATATTTGTATTGATCCTGCAACACTCACCTCTTCTGTTAGCTTTGTATTGGACTTTTCTAGAGCATCCACTTTGGCCTGGAGGTTATTTACTGAAGCACTGGGAATACAACAGGATAGCCCAGAGGTTAGGGTGGTTGACTCCCAGCCAGAAGGTCCTGGGTAATTGTACTCACTACAGGGCTGCTAGGCTCACACTCAACAGTTGTGTTTCAAACATAAAAAGGTGAGCTTGGGCTGCTGTAACACAACAGGATTCATTCAGGAAGGGCTTGAATTACCTTAGATGTCTGTTCAGCTCCTCGACATAATTCTTCTGATCGAGAATAGCTGTGATCTGTCCATCACTAAGGTATGAGAGAGAAAAGAGGAAGAAAGTAGCCCACATCACGAATGGAATTCATAAAAGAAAAGAAAAAAACATTATATACTGTAAGACATTCAAGAGGATTGCCTACATATCCTCAGCTAGCCGATTTGTTTACATGGCATTTAAATTGTCACTATGAAATAGCTCTTCTAAACATGCAATAAACAGGGAGTAAACACATCAT
Source organism: Percopsis transmontana (assembly GCA_025447815.1). Lineage (NCBI taxonomy): Eukaryota > Metazoa > Chordata > Actinopteri > Percopsiformes > Percopsidae > Percopsis > Percopsis transmontana. The sequence continues at coordinate 85,682 of JAOEHI010000024.1, forward strand.
CCATCAGCACCAATCGGAGGCGAGTAACGCATCACTGACGGGCAGAAGGCCTTTCTGCTACGTCAGCTTTAGTCACCAGTAAGCTCCCAGGAAAAACAGAGTGGAATTTAGCTTGAAAGCGATTCCATAAGCAGAATACAATCAATGTGTAACCTCCGGAAGCTAACTCTGACCACAGTGGTCAGAGTGGGGGAAGACCAACAGTTTGGTAGGACTCACCCCTCTGTGCTCTTGCTACTGTGTCCGCCGTCTTTGAGGTACATTGAAAAATCTATGACTCCGACCTGCAGAGGCATGTTCAAGAGATAGGGAAAGTTTCTTAACATAAAACAGAACACAACCTAACATTGAAACAGTGATATCAAAACTGTTTAAGTTGGGAGGCAAAAAAAAAAATGAATCTGTGAGAAACTGGATGTTTTGTGTAGTATTAATCTACTTACAAGGTATTTTTACTTGTGCACATAGATATTTCAGTGTTCAGTGATGTTTTACCGCATTCTGAGTAATTTAATAGTGTTTGACCGCTTTCACCAGAACATTGTGTGCTGCAAAATGCTTATATTAGGGTCTAGGTTAGAGTTGTTTTGCCCCTCCTGCACTCTCTACTTAGCCTGGTATAACCAGACCCAACATTCACTTTGTGAATTATATGGGTCTGGCCATGCTCCATTGGGGATTGTTTCCACTCGTTGCATCCTAATGGGCATAGACCTCGGGTTCATTTGGAAACTACTGGAGCAGCCTTTGGCCAATCGGCATTGCCAACCATATTGACATTGTTGGAACTACATTTTGGAACAAGCTTGACGCTAAGCCACCCCCACTGGTCACTGATTGGTCCGAACCTTCATGCGAACGGGGTTTCCAGACTACAATCTCACCTAGAATGAAAACGGAGCTGAGAGCAGTAGCCGGGCAGAGCCAGGCTCCTCTCTACTCCTCCTACAGCTCAATTCTGTTCTCTACCCCTCCCCCACGCCTCTGTAGTGCACAGTTTCAAAATATAAATAATGAGCTGGGGCTGAAATCTGGGGACACTACAGTATACCGCAATTGAGGAGTGTACCTTTAACTGTACACAAAGTTACTGAAGAAATAAAACTGCAGTAGTAGTGAGGGTCATTTGCTTTGTTTAGTGCGGGCATGTGGATTCAGTTAATTCCCCCATCAGAACATTGTGGCGTGCAGTGGGCTGACCTGGGAGTCCAAGTCTTCTCCCTTCATACAGAGGTTGGCGTCAATGACATTTAGTCCCACGAGCAGCCCGGCAATGACAGCCCCCTCCTCCTCCATCATCAGGGCATTGGGCTCATAGAACTCACTGCAGAATGGTGTCAGGTGCGATAGCAGCAAGATTACATTTAGAACTGGTGCTAGCTCAATGCTTATCTGAATATGGAGCTGCTGTAATACAGTTATGAATTTATTTTTAACCTCTCAGATCTAACACATAAGGTCCTGGCCCTCACTCTTCTCACACTTTTTATACTGTGTGTCAGCTTCAGCGCATACTCTCTATGCAGTAGGTCGGTTAGGAGCCAATAGGAACAACCGATTGTTAAGACATAGCGGTATGACACAGTGCTCAGAGACACACACCTGAGCAGGTCCTTTCTGTTTATGATGGTCTTCATGTAGTCAGAGAGCTTCTTCTGCATCAGGGCCAGCCGGAGCCAAGCACGACCTCTTCCTAGAGGGGTTCTGGGTCGCAGCACACGGGGAGAATATGGTAAGAACAGACGTCATATGAAACCCTTCACGCGTCAGAATCTTCACCGTCACCACCTTTCCCCGACTATTTCCGTCGATATTTAGCAAAGCAAACCACATTAGGGGCACAATGCCCCTAATGACTTGATACTGATGGCTTACTTGAGGCCAGGCAGGTCTTTAACACTTGCAGTGATCTCCCCTGCCTCAGGCGTCAGCTTTTCAACCAGCTCCAACGCTCCCCAAAATGACTTGTTCTGCCCCAGGAAGGTCTTTTTGGCTGAGGAGGGAAAGGAAGCCGTTAAAACGGTTTGTTTTCAGAAATTTTGAGTAACCGATACATTTTGGACATATTATTTAGATTTATTTGTATAGTGTTTTAGTATATTCTGTACCTGCATGCGTAGCTTAAACTAATACTACATCCAATAATGACAATAAGTGTATCAATTCCGAAAAAACATATTTTTTAGGATAAAATGGAGTTGATAGGGGGTCTTTCTTCCTTTTCTTCTTTTGATTTTGATTTTTTATTTCTTTTCAACTTCACTGTCTCAGAGGAATGCTAGTCACATTTGCTATGAAAGGATGGGAATACAACCTACTTTCTTCCAGCATTCTAGGATGTGTGGGATGAGTAATTCATACACTAATTATCATTTCTGGGTCCTACAATTTAAACATTTCATGTGTCTTCCTTCTTGATTTTTCCAACGTGAACAATTACAAACCTGTTGTTTTCTATACATTCCCAGACTTTACGAACCTGTGTACCAACCCTAAATCAAAGCACAAACGTGGTCGATAGTGTTTCACATACTTTTCAACCCATGTTTTAGACAGTGCTCCATCACGACAAAGAACTGCTGGAGGGGCGCATAGTCCGAGTCGAGCGTGCGGCCGAGGTTGAGAGCAGACTCAATTAGACCCTTAATGCTCAATTTGGCCATGTTCATCAAGTTAAGCCTTTCGATTGCAATAGGATCCTTGGGATCTAGAAACAGGGAGATAAAAAACAAACAGAAGGTAAAAGGTGAGTCCTTGAGAATTTGGCTACAATCTCGTGTGGTGACGCAGACCATGGTTTTGCATCAGGACAGACTGGACACCTCCACACGCTGCGTTTGGTTTGCTACTTCTACCACTAATTCGGTGTGTGACGCCGACATTTGTCAGTTGTGACACCACATTAGAAGGAGATCGGGGAATTTTTTAAGCCTCCTGTTAGCTGGAAACTTTGCCAAGTAGGATGAAGCCGGTTCCCTGCCCGAAACCCTAACGGTTGCGTGCTAGCCGGTGTAATTTCCACAGTCACAGTCTTCAGAGGAGGTGGGGAGCTTATTCGGACTCCAGTGTTCACTTGGAAGCAGCCCAAAACCCTGCTCTCTGATGGACAATGCAGTGGCTGTTTGTTATTCATCCGAGGTATGTCTTAAGGAGGTAAACAAGCCAAACAGTGGACAGTTTGGTTAAGAATACATCTTACTGTAGGTTCCTAAACCTGCGTTTTTATAGGAATATTAGCCTTCTTTTTATCATTTAAGGGCACTATAGTGGTACTTTGTAATACTGAGTGTATTACTGTATGTACTAATAATAATTATTAGTATAATTATTAGTATTATAATTATTCGGTAAGTACTAATAAAAACAGTTTTATATTTATTACTAATGGCCAACTTAACATATTCAATATGAATCTTTCATTTAAATATTGATCCATAATATTTTGTTTACACAAAATGTATCTACTCTTTCAAATAGATGCTGAAATGATTGATGAAATAGAGAACATGAGGAAATGAGAACATATCTGACACACCCTAAAAAATGAAATCCATTCCCTGAAATCCAATTTTGTTTTGTCAGAGCATGCACTCTATAGCCTGACATCTCTGTAAAATTGACAAGTGAAACAGCTAACATGGTTGACAACATTTAGTAAAGAATAATTTAAATGTTTTTTTGGGATATGAGACTCAAGTGGTCACCCAACAATAAAGTGCATAAAACCCCGAATACATTACTTGATGGGGTTACATCTTGGTTTGCTCTAGGGCAAGTGGTTGTGTACATCAACCACGTGAAGGATTATTTCTGCCCTGTAATGTTGTATCTGGGTTAGGATGAAGAAAACGGTTACAGAAAGGATTTACTGAATATGCAAACTTTACAGTTTCCTCTTTTTTGTGTATTCATTTCCTCTAAATGAATAAATACACAATTTTTTCCAGTTTGCTTTATAGTCATGCACGCCTGCCTTACTTACACTTACAAATAACAGAGGCATCCTGACAACAGCCTTCTTTGGCAGAATTCAGGGATGCCCGGGGTTAGAATCCAACATGTCTAAGCCTGAATAAGACACATCACTAGAATTCACTGGGGAGGGAGGTGTTACCACGCCCTAACAGAAACCACAGTGTGTCAAATGCCCTCCTCAGATGCTAAGATAATCTGGCACATTACCTTCGTGGGCAGGTTCTGGGTCTGGCGTAAGAGAGATATCGTTGAGCTCGCGCAGGCAGAGCCATTCTCCATCAACCGACACGCGAAAGTTGCAGAGGTATATGGTCTCCCGGGCGGCCTGGGTGATCTTGTCAGTGTTGGGGGTAGGGGCATCGCTCTGAGGCGTCAGGTCAGACATGATGACTCAGCCGACGCGAGGCAACACTCGCACACCGCCGAGAGAAAGAGGGCGCAGCTTTTGTTTCAAGAGCCCAAACGCAAAGGAGGCCCAAAATAACAGCTCGCAGAGACAAAGACCCCTGTGTCTGAACGCTTGTCCAATTGGAAAGAATGAGCGCAGCATCAAAACAAAAAGGGACCAGATAAGACGGGGAGAAGCCAACAGCAGCGTTCAGCAGGTGCTTTGACAGGGAGATGTTTTTCCTCCTATTTACGACCGCATCCTCCTCCTCCTCCTCTCCCTTAACAAGACGAGTCAATTACGCAGCTGTCTCGCAAAAGGCTTCCCCCGGCCTCTCCTCTATCCAACCTGCTCCCCTCAGTGCTTGCCTGGGGTTTTGAAAAGGCAAGAGAGCACCGTATTGAAAAATCACTAGCCTCCTCCGGCCAGCTTGGCATCGGTTCACTCTGATTGGCCTGCTCGTGCACTGCAGTGAAGGCACTGAGTGGGTGTTGACCAAGATGGCTGACAAATAGGCTGGGTAGAGGGATAGCGTGTCACGTGAGCAGATGGTGCATGCGTAAAAAGGAAGGGGGGAGGGGTAGGGGGGCAAGGGGAGGAAGGGGGAGGGGGTCCCTGGAGCCCCGTCTGATGCTAATGATGCAGCGGAGTGGTTGTGCAGCATCAACAATCCCATAATGATAGGCTTGTTTCTTCACTAAAATAATCATGGACGCTAGCTAGTTGTCAGCGTGAAATAAATTAATCCAGAAATATAGGTTAGAAACAAACAAATAAAAAGTAGTAGTAGTAGTGTTGTGAAGAAAAATCTAATCCAAGGCCAAGACAAAAAACATTAACTTGGTTATTTAGTTTGGTATTTGTGTTTGAGGACGTAATTCTGAGAAAGATGCAAATAACTATTAAAGGCTGTATTGTAGTGTGTGGAGACAGCCCTGGATATTTCAAAGACAATGATTACACACATTTTAAAACATTATAATAGCCTTAATTAAACCTTGGAGATAGTTTGTAGAAAATGACCATAAAATACAACGTGTAACTTCAGTTAACCATTAATGTGTCTATCTTTCAAAATAAGACAGTGGTTAACTGTTAACATCAGTCACAGGTTGACTGAAATTAAGCAATAAAACCATGTGTTTATCTTATGTGTGCACAAGATATTTATTTGTCACAATTCGCACTCCGTAGATCACGGACTCCACTGCAAACATGGTAACGTTGGTAACATAGCAAGCTTTATTTAAGTTCACAACGTGTAGCTAGCTTGGCACGTTATTTATTTGATAAATCGTTAAGTTAATGTGGGTGCACTGAAAGCCAACAGTACGACTATAATGACAGCTGTCGTGCCGAACATGTATCCCTCGCCGAAATATGTCTGTTGGCTACAATTTGGATGGTTGGCAAACCCGGTCAACATAGATATATTTGTGTTAATATAATGTAGAACGTGCATTAGTACTTCTGCTTGATTGTATTTTAGTATAACATAAAGCATAACATAAAACCCGCTGTCTTCTACAGTTTAGCTACACTTAGGACATCTCTTCTAGCCCGATGATCAGCTAACAGCTAACTTACCTGTCTGCAATGGCATACGTTACATAGCGTTGTTACTGATTTAAGTATGTATATAATATATGTATGGAGGAAGGACAAATTAATGTATACATATGGCTCATTAACTTACTTTTGCTCTTTGTTCTCTCAATGTGGAATTCATACTGGCGAACTGGAGTGGGCGAAAACGATCCGCTGGTCTTCCCAAATCTTAGATTGGCAGAGTTTAACGCCTCTTTGAAGTAGATCACCGACGTTGGAGAGAAAGTCTCTTCCGGACTGTCAACGTGTCCATTGTTATCTTGACAGGCTGCTCTTCCAGAGACGTCCAAACTTTCTGCAGTGTGTGCAGAGTGCATATGCAGGTCTGATGTTGACATGTCTCCCTCCGCCATAACTCAAATTCGCTTCATCTGATCAGCGAGTCGGTTGACAGCATCATACGAATTAGCTAGCAGCTAATTGGAGGCATACACAGCAAAACGTGGACAGTCCGCCCACAGATTACTACAAAATCACTTTGGATTCCTCCACAGCCCTCTCCTGCCCTCTGTGACCTAAAATCAACAGGAAACCAGAGGTATTGGAATTAACGCGAGAATTGGCACGTTACTGTATGTTCCCCGTCTATGCTGTAGTGTGGAAATACCACTAGGGGCAGCGAAACTCCACACATCCATAGTAGGCCTAAACCAGTAGACCTATACCACTACCTTTACGCAGGATTTTGGCATGACTTCTTCATTTGAAGCTATAATACAAAAAAGTATTTTATATATATATATATATATATGCACTGTATATAATATTCCCGTGTTAAAAAGGGTTCTTCGACAGGACATATGGCTGTTTCAGGGCAGTGCTCATTAAAACTGAAAAATACAGTAGGTTACTTTAAGATGCCTCATGTTGGGTGAACCACTACTAAAATGGCATGGCACAAACCGGTAGGCCCTATCTTTGGCTATTAGGTAAGCACTCAGAGGTGTAGATGTCGAGCAAGATATTTTCATTTCAGGAGAGAGACTAAAAATTGTCTCAGAATACAAATATTAAGGAGTACACATAGATTCACACCTGGGCTTCAAAACTCACATGAAAGGGTCTGTAATAAAGTAAATTTCAGTTTGGCAAATGTCAGGTTTTCCAGAAACCTTTTATAAACTGAGGCAGCTAAGATATACTTCCACTCAATGGTATCACCTGATAAGTTGGTCTAATACACACTCTAGCCTTAAAACCCCTGAAATCATTACACAAACAAGCACTTTACACAAGAGGCCATTCTGTTTTCATTATTGCCATATGAAGTATATTACAATGAGGTCATTTAGCAGACGCTTTTATCCAAAGCGACTTACAATTACATGCTGCTATTACGTGGAGCAGATAGGGGTTAGGAATCTTGCTCAAGGATGCTAGGCCAACTCTGGGTCTCGAACCCACGACCTTCTGGCTGGGAGTCCAACACCTAGACCGCTTCTGCCCTGCCCCCTATGTGTGCAGTCCCCCTAAGTATATACAAAAATGTCTGCCTAGTTTTTAAGATTCTGCACGGTGTAGCTCCTCCTCCTCTGTCTGGCTTCAACAACTGCAAATCTACCACCGAGTTAAGAGGTGCAGCTGAAGGGGGGGGTGGGGGTTGCACAATCCCAGACCATCCTGGTGCACCACATCAATGGAACTCAGCACCGCAATCAATTAGAGAGTCCCCATCCTATTGTGCCAATTGAGAACGACCCACGTCAATTCTGATGCTGTTCTAATCGACCTTTAACTTAGGTATACTGTACCTGTATCATCTGCTATTGGATGTGGTTCGCTCATGTTGTTTAACTGTACTGTATATGCTTTTTACAACAATGTAGTATGTATGTTTTTTTTCTTATTGCTGTACATTGTATTATTTTTATTATTCTAAGATGCCTAACAATATCAGGGAAACGGACTGCTGGTGGAAAGTGGCCTTTTGGCTAGCTCGGGTGTATTTAAGTTTGTTTTTTAATTTTGATTCATGTACATTGTCCCTTGTCAAATAAACAAATAATTATAATTATTCATCTTGCTCAAGGATGCACACAGGTAGGCTGGGTTTGTTGGAGATCAAACCCACTTTTTGATGGGAGTCCTCCACCCTAACCACTGCCCCCCTGCATGTCTGTTATTGTATAATCATTGACTATTCTATAACTGAGTATTATTATTATTGTCTTGAATTAAATTGACCAAAGTACTTGTTTTTTAATACTTGTATATCCATGACTCTTCAATGAACAATTTACTACGTGAACAATTGTACTTAAATGTAAATATTAGACAAATAATACATTAGTATGTGTTATAAAAAACAAAGCAACTTCAAGTTTGTCATCAATTATTCAAATTGATGTATAATAATGTCTGTCTAATCTCTACAGGTTTGTGTAGGTCTGTGTACAGGTTTGTCTACAAGGTTTGTCTACAAGGTTTGGTGCACAGGTGCATTCTATTGACATTTATTGGGTCCAGTACATTTTAGGTTTTCCCGACAGCGGAGTCGGTCATTGTTTCGTTTACAGTCCTGTGTTACTTACGAAGACGTTTGTGTTTTCTCTTTCATTAAAATACGCTTGCGTGCGTTTTCTGCCTCCACATCTGCTTGTTTCTTCCTCCGGCTCGCGCATAGGCCTACTCTCGCCTGCCAGTCGCACATCGTTACAGATGGCTTGGTTAGTCGCTTCATAGACCCGGTGGAATGGTGCAGATTAGGAGCTTGTGTTTCCACGCAAAGCACGTGCCTTTGTCACTAACCATTTTTTAGGTTTTTAAAGGTGACCTAAGCAATGTTTGACCAAATAAAAAATAAAAAAGGTCAATTTGGGCTTGAAACAAGTGTATCAGTGTTGCTGTTTTTGTTTGAAACAGTCAATGTCCCATCCACACCTGAGAATTGAGTGGCATGCACTTCTCTCTACCCCCCCCCATACAGAGCTCCTAGGCTCAAAGCCTTTTCTACCCCTCATGTGTATTATAGTATAAATAATAATACACATGCTGAACACACTAGGCCAGACATGGCACATGTTTAAGGCACGCCAGCCACAGCTGAGGCACAGAGAAGTCTGTTTTTCTTCACAGAACTCTTCAAGATTGTTTACACAGAAATCTCACAACTCTGAGCCAATCTGTCCAACAGCTATTTTTGAGCCTCAAGGTTTGTTCTCTCACTGCATACTGGCAAAGCACTGTCAGCACTTCACATTTGAATGTGAAAATGATCAATTGTGTAAAAAAACAAACAAGCGAGCAAGCTAAAAAACACCAAGCCCTGAATGAAGTGAAGAAAATTGGCAGACTAAAAGATGTTTGTGAGAAGAATGCCTGTAAAGACCATCACTCTGGTGTCCTTCCTTCCTGTGGACAGTTCTCTCCAATTAGGTGTCCTGAGCTTAAGAGGGACAGTCAACATGTCTTGTCTTGGAAGGCCTCCACCATGGGCCTTGGGGTCTTACTGTAATGCCATAGTGTTAACATAGTGTGTAAATAGTTAAATGCATTTTGTTTTGCGTCATTTTGTTTTGCATAAGTTAGCATATATTGAAACTAAATTGTATTTAAGTTAAGTACAAACCATGTATGAAAATAACCTGTTCCTTTCAGTTTTGGTTATAATAATAATCCAGAATCTAAATTCACGTAAACCATTTTCCGTTGTTGCACATCTGCTTTTATCTGCCTCACATCAGCATCCATTTCGAAACAAGATCATGGTGGCATGCACAATTTACTCAATGTTTACTCAATATTACGATGTCGAATGAAGAATTTCTGATAAAGGTGAAAAACTGGCACCAAAAAATGTCATGTCGCAAGATAACAGGATCCAAATCCCCCCACCAGATGCGGAAATTGAACATATTAGAAACTACAAAAAGCCAACATACCGCTTCAAACACCGCTAAAGCCTGCTTTGAAGGAATATCAAACCAAAATCTAAATAGGATTTATGTTTAAAAATTTATTTCTAAATCTTGGACAATCTGGTGGTTCAGGCACCAAACCATGAGCTTTACTTGAGGTGCAATAGATCTATAAACTATAAACTTTTTGTCTTTCTAGTTTATTTTTCCATTGAACAGCATCCACAAGGCACGCGAGGGGCATGGAATTGCTGACATGCTTCGTAGGTGTGTTGTCAGCAGATGTTTTGCTTTACACAGTGTTTGTTGCATGTGGGACAAACCTTTTTCACGTTAACTTCTCTCAGATATGTGCTAGCAGTGTTAGCCTAACAATATTTTGTGTTATGGATAAAAACATAAAACATTGTTTTGAGAACAAATTTGAAGTTACGGAAAACATTTTGTCCTCAAAGTGGGGGCCACATCATCTGAACTGTCTGCTCAGGACTGTCTTTGGACTGTGGCATGTGATGTCCTGGGTGGGAGGTGCAGATGTAATTTATTACCACCATCAACTTATGATGGTCTTACCAGAAGTTATTACAAATATCATCACTACACATGGAGGGTTTTACTACTTTTAGTTCATTTTGAAATCTCGAATTTTTTTTCAATTAAATTCTTTTTCAAAAACCCAAATTATATTTACTGCGCAAACTAAAATCAATTTTTCAAATTTGTTTACAAATGGTTAAAAAAAAAACAACGCAATTTTCCCTAAGACAATATAATATATCATCCTTAACAGGAAAGCCTCATCAGGCTATAATGGATGACGTCTACAATTGTTAATTATTAGACTAACCCCATTTATATAACCCAGAGGTCCAAATCTGACGCATGTGAGCCTGGTTCAATAACGTAAGAGGTTACAGAGTAACCCTGGCTGGTTAGGTGTCTGGGAGGAGGTCGGGCTGTCGAGAAGTGCGGGACAGGTGTCACCAAACAGGAATGTTGGCTGAATTATCTACGTCACCAGAGAGATATACAGAGTTGTCTGTTGTGTACATGAGCCAAGCCAAGCCAAGCCAAGCCAAGCCAATACAGCAAATGCTACAAGAAAGAACAAAAATACATAATTACAAATAAACCAAACAATAACCAAAAAATACATCAAAGGGTCGTAACATTTATTAATTAATACATTAATATTAATTGAGTACTGTATTATGTGACACCCGTGTTATTGCACTGTCCTGGCCATTCCTTCTTTCAAGGTAGTGTAACCGGTCCAGTCCACCGCCGGACTCATGTTAGCAAGGGAGGCTAAAAGCTAACGGGCTCTAGCGTCTGTCGCTAGCACGTCTCGTCACGTGTCGGGGAGTGAGGTTTACTCTGCACAGCTCAGCACCCCACTGTACCGCTGGCCTCCGTTACAGTTGCAATTTCTGCCTGCACTTCACCTCACAATGGTGTATCTTTTGTGATTCTTTAAAAGGGACACTCCCTGATTTTTGTGTGCGAAATTGCCCTTGTGGTTGAAAGCAGCACTATAATTGTACATGAAGCTCCTCTCTACTCCCCCGACTGTAAAGGGGAAAACCCTGAGTGTAAAGGGGAAAACCAGACCCTGAATGCTCGGCAACATTCGAATAATGGGCGGGGCTTCAGGAGTCTAGAACCGGGCCAGGATTCCTACGGGCACTACAACACAGTGTGTACCTTTAAAACGTACCAAAAGTGGTCTTAAATGTTTTTGAACAACTGGCAAGCTTTTCTTTTTCTAAGCTTGACGTTTCTGATCCCACGGGGCTACGTGATAAATACAGCAAATGCTACCATTGACTCAGAATAATAACACAATAGCCGAGAAATTGACATGCACTTGTTTTGCTCCCGCTGTACACTGAATGTTTCACCGGCGATACGAGTACATGGTGTATTCTGGGCTTTAGGTCAGGTATACTGTGAGTGACCTATCGCATGCCATACAGACTAGCAGAGAGAGTCTACTGTAGCAAAAATATTTGCACTCAACTTGTCGAAAGGGAGTCACAGTTGACTTAGACCTTGGGGGGGTTCCAGAGAGCTTTATTGGAAAAAAAGGTACAAGCAAGGGCACTGGAACACATGTTTTCCAAAAACTATAGGGTTTTATTAAGTATTAACCCCCCTTTTTGCTGAGCCACTAGAAGCATTTGTTTGGGATTTTTGGAAAGGAAATTTGAGAACTTTGCATTAAATTAAAAACTGGAACAAATGTAGATGTATTGGATGTAACTAGATGTGTTCACTCCCAGTTACAGTACCTGTGCTAGATTGGCTCACTGCATGGAAGATTTAACAGAGATAAGAAAGAGATAAATTGTTAACTTTTCACCAATTTCCCATATCCTTATAGCCTAGGTTTGAATTTAACCATGTTTAAGACAATTATGATTGAATCTCACACTTGCACATCCCCATGCACCAATCCATCCATCCATCTATTACAATGTAGTATATTTAACCTCTGAGGCACTCTACCGGCACTTAGGAACTTTATTGACTCAGCTAAAAGAATATGAGCAACAGTTTAACCTACACCGAGGGACCCTGAATGGGATCAGACGCTATAATCTGAGCCTGTTTGATGAGGCGCCTTCTCATAAACCAGGTGATGGGTTGTAATAGAGGTCCCAGAGCCTCGCATTTGCCCCCATCTTGCTGTTTATGTTTGAAACACCACTGTCCCGCGGGCGAGCAATCTGAGCTTCTATATCTACGCTCAGTAAGCTCTCTAACTGCATCATACCATTGTAACATAAATAGTAACCTAGACCGTTTAAGTAGAAAAAATACATAACCTACACTGTTGGAGTCTAGAACAGAATATTATTTATTATATTTATTTAAGACCACTTTTGGCATGTTTTAAAGGTACACACATCACTTGTAGGCCTACCCACGCTTCACAGTAAAATGTATGTATTTGGAAGCACCCGCAAAATGTAGTGTAGGGTTGTAGTTTTCCCCTTCCACTGGCCCTAGTGCTACAGTATAATCATGTTATATAGGCTAATCTCCGTCAGATGTCGCTGTAGAATCAAATCCTATTCACTCGATGGACTTTAAACCTGCTTGTTTAAGAATAAACCCAACAAGAACAGCTGGATGACGAATTGCATTTATTTGACGCAGAAGACTACCTACGGTGTACGTAGCCTACTTTGTTGGGGTTGTTTCTCTCTTTTCTTCGGCGTAAAAGCAACTATTATTACAGTCAGTTTGACACTATAAATCACAAACTATAATACTAACCAACGCATTGGAAGAATGCACTCCAGCGGTCAACCGAAGACCCGAAGGCGCTGTTGCAAACGTGACACATCAAATACTTTGACCTCCTCCTCGAGGTGTGACGTTGACAAAAGGATGGTCCTGCAGATAGCAAAATGTGCTGTCGCCGAGCGCTTCCCAAATGCCAGTCACAAAGTTTTGCCTAGGCTGCTGTGAGTAACCTAACCTACCTTAATGGCACCGTGAGGGTGACACCAGCCTGAGACAAATACTGCGGTGAGTAGCTACACTTTTGAACTCTTTGAACTGTGAACTCAACACAGGTGGACAGTTTCATACATTTTAATACGCCTTTATGGATTTGTGATCGTGCGTGTGTGAAATTCGACATGAATTATTTATTTATTTATTTTGTTTGGTCACTTTGGCAACAGCATAATCATCATGCTACGGTTTCCCAGGTTCTCCGTAACAGAGGCTACGGGTTAATTTTCATTTAGCTTTTTTTGCAGGAGAGTTAGGAATAGGCCACAGAGAACAAAAAATAATTCCATGTAAATGTATTCCACTCAGGTCAAACATCAGCAGGCGCTGCTGGTGGTGTATTCAGCAAATTCAAGGAGACCCATCACACACAACGGAGATACAGGATGAGCGGCACCAAGAAGTGAGTCAGTAACGCGAGTGTTTTAAACTAATATATATGCGCTTTTTTATTTAACAGAGCCCAGACATTTTTAATTTTTATAATCAGTATGTGCATGCCAATAAATTAGCTGCATTTCAGATTAAGTGAGCAGAAATGCTTGTAGGCTATTAACACATGATCGGTAGAAGGTCAAGTTGGTGCTTGCAAATAGTTAAGTACTACCTTAACAAAGTGTTGGGCAGAAGCCTACATTTACTGTAGGGGCTAATTATTGGCTAGTAATGAACTTGAACCTAATGGTACTATATGAGTTAAGGAAACTGAAAACGATAATCTATTAACTTTGAAAATACAGTATCACTAATTTAATTGCTTTGCAAATGCCTTTTTCAGTGGAAGCAACATTTCTGGACATATATTACCCCTCCTGTAATTTGATTAAGATGAAATAATGGAAAGCCTTCATTCATTATGCGATTAGAGAGGAGACTGCTTATATTTGATTTATTTATACTTTGCATTATAACTGTTCTTCAGTCATGCAATAGCTCTGACCTTTTCTGGCATTTTGTTGCACACATCTCCAGCAAATGGGAATCATTGTGACAACCGCTGAATCTCCGTAGTCTCATAAGTGGAAGTAGTAGAAGGAGGTCGTGTTTGTATGCCAGTAACCAAAGCACAAAGCAACACATTACGATTTCACCTGAGACTTAATTCAGACCGTCCGAATATCACATAACAACAACTGGACTAATCCTTTTATGTGATCATCCGCATAGGGCGGCAGAGAAACCTGATAGATGCGGCAACGTTTTGCTATTACCTTTGTCCAAAGAACATTTGGCAAAACGAAGGGCTCGGTGTGTGACGGATTAGGCGGCAAGTTCTGGTTAGCCGGGTCGATTAGACGTGTCTTCAGGTGCTTGTCCGAAGGCAGGATCAATATGACATGCTCACTTTGTACCAGTTATTTGTATCAATTTGGCACGCAGAAGAAGTTCTCCCCTCCTCATGGAGATTGACACTGCTCATCTGTGAAGTGGGCTGTTAGATAGCGGCCCACCGCACAATGGCTGTTGGGAGTGTGAAGCAACGTGAGTTTGCTGTACTGAGTTTGCTGAATGTGAAGCAGTCGTGTGGGTTAGAAAAACCCCAAATGATGTCCATTTACCATCCATTTACTATATACCAGTAAGTCTCCCATCAAAACTTAAAACATTACAAAGTTTTCTAGTGTTGACTAGGTAACGGTGTGAAGGGGATTTTCAATTCAGGCCTTAAGGGGAATTTGGGCTGTTATTCCTGAGACTGTACCATAGGTGGCAATGAAGGAAGTGTGAGGAACACCACTGGGAGAGCTAGGAAAGCTTGAGAGGTACTGGAATACACTAGTCTTGGTTGTAGCTGAGTCGTGCAGTTTTAAAAGTAGTTAAATGTCCACAAACAGTGTTTACATTTATATTTTGTAGTCTAATATTTGCTATTAGTAAAAGGAATAGTGGAATTGAGTTTTACTTAGTTTAGGTCAAGGTAGTATATAAGGGGATGTTTACATTTCAAATGCAAGAATCAGAAGAATGGAATGCTACTGATTTTGTATAAACTGGGGGAGTTTGCATAAACAGGGTTGGAGATTCTCATAGCTTGGTTAATAGCACAAAAAGTCTGTAACATCTGACCACAGGGTAGACTAGACAAACTGTTTTTGTTGTTGTATCGCACACTACTACGAGATACAGTGAATACCATTCGACCATACTCCAATGTAATGTGGCTGAATTCAAAAGAACCCCAGTCTAGACAGAAACGTATATTACAGTATATGATATATTCAACGAATAAAACAAATAAAATCAAGTTTTTCACCATTGTCATTGAGATATTCTCAACAGATAGCAATCTTCAAGCTATTATTATGTGAATGATACGAGATACCTCTGAGAATATGAGAATACATTTTTAATGTGAATATCCAGGAATATCCAAATAAATCACAGAAAAAACCATGATAAAGTCAAATCCACAATATTTATTAATATATTTATTAATTGAATGAATTTCTAAGTTCATCTGGATGGAGTTTATGGACACCTTAGGACACTTACAGCAGATATCACTAGCTTATAGCAGATAGCACGTGTGTTCTGATGAGAATGTGTATTAGCGTTAGAGTTATTCTGAATAGGAAGTCTCCCAGGCACACGGGCCTGTTGTATGATGTCACTTAAGTAAAGCTGGGATAATCCTGTAAGGGCGGATGAGTAGAGGCAGACATGCGATGCCCCACTTGTTTCTTAAGTGAACGGGTTGGGGGGTGAGCGAGCCTCACTGACCAGATGGAGTAGCTCGCTGTGAGCGCGTGTGTGTGCGTGTGCGCGCGCGCGCCAGTGCGCCCGTTAGCGCCCGTTAGCGCCCGTGCGTTGTTCACGCGAGTGAATCCAACAACAACCCGGACTTTATAAACGCCTTTCAACTTGAGCTAGCTTGAGTGTCCGTCAGGTGCGGAGCAGGTAGGCGAGCAAGCGCGGCGCGGGCGCGGGCGACGGACTCGCCTGGAAGATGTGCGCATGGGCGCCTGCTGTCACTTTGGCTGAGCAGACCTAATTAGTGGGCAGGAAGGAGCTTTCTGCCCTCGCTCACACACACCCTCACAAGATTACCCCACATTAGAGCGCGCCTACCAGCTACGCACTTTACCCGGCTCAAGGACGCCCTGGTCCCCTCTCCCGACTCGGGCTTCTCCCGCTGGCCGTCAACCCGCCGTTGTGGGGGGGTTCAGCGGCGCGGCGCTACCTTGTAACATTTCTTTGATGGGTGGAAATGAGTGCCACCAGCAGCACCCGACTGACGCCCAGTCCCAACTCGCTGCAGGTGAACGAGCCCAAGCGCTATGGCTCCACCTTGTCGCTGGAGGAGAAGTGTGAACAGTCTTTCTTCCTCTTCTACTACTACAGGATGGAGGACGAGGCGGTCCTGGACCGGGGCGCGTCCTTCCTCAAGCACGTCTGTGACGAAGAGGAGGTGGAAGGTAAGAGCGGAGCTGTGACACGCGTGTGTGATAACCAGTAATGGGGGGGGGGTTTGATTCCCGGTAAAGCACGAGGTACTGTACATGCTACTGCAGGGACATGTTAATACACTCATTGTGTCACAAGGTCACAGAGGAACTCCAGTTGTATTTAACTGTGAAAAGAACATTGAGACGCATGGTCTCTTTCACAGAGGTGACCTGGCCAAGAAGGCCAAGAATACAATAATATAACAATACAAAAACACACTATATACAATTTCCAAAATAACACGGTGCTAAATTCAGACCCTGCTCAAAGAAAACATTTGCACATCCTTGAGAGAGAAAGAACAAGACCCTTGAACCCCCCCCCCCCCCCCCCAGAGAGGCTAACGCAGCAGGGCGGAGTGATCTCTGTAGCCCACGGCAAGCTTCAGATGCTCCATAGGAAGGGGGGCAGAGCTGGTGAGACCCCGGGTGCTGCCAGCTGAGATACGACCGGGGTCTTTAACGTAGAGCGGGCTGGTCTCATTTCAAGAATAACTTAATTCATGCCAAATAACAATCGAGGTGTTTCTTGCAGTTTTTGTTCCAACTATTCATTATTTCACCTGAGAGCTCTTCAAAGAGGTTCAATGGTAACAAAGGATGACGTTTTAAACAGCTGGCACTGGAGAGGTGTAGAACGCGTCATCCTGTGTTTGCCGTGCTAATCTTCTCCAAGGCCAGTTAGCAAAGATAAAACACTACTATGGAATGCATTTCCCCTTCAAACTTCGACGCGGTCAGGTGAGAAGGAAATACGGCAAAACAACAAATCTCTTAGCCTAGCATAGCTTTAGAAGGGGTTTCCCACATAGAGATGTCTGAAGGCGTCACGCTAATGGACGGCGCTATTTGGGTGTCCGTGGGGTAACCAGGTCAAACGTGGTATTTTATCTGCAGCGACCCCGAAGCCCCGAGGCGCTCATTGTGTGTCTTCGGTTGTTTTCCATTAACCTCCACTTGAACCCTAATGCTATCGCCCCGCTGTAGGTTAGCAGTGTCCCCGGTGGCGTGCACGTGTGTGCATGCGTGCATGTGTGTGCGTGTGTGTGTGTGTGTGTGTGGGTGTACACCCTGGACTTTTATCCAAGGTTCTTAATAGACGTCCTTGGAGCCCCATTTGAAAGAACAATGGCTTCTAAATGAAGAGGAGAGATAGCCTTACATTTGTGACGTCACATTGTGCAAGATAGGCTCGCACCATGGGACGAAACCTTCTCCCAGTGGTTTATTTATCTTTGTTTATTGGACACTGATAGGCTACAGCTTTCTCACCAGTGGGCTCTCGGATCTGTAGAACGCAAGTGTTCGCTATCACAATGTGCTCAAAACAGAGGACTAAGTTACTCACCCCTCGCTGACGTTTGGCTAATTCTTCTGATGAAAATAAATTCTTATGAAATCATACCAGACGCACACTGTGTAAACACAAGTCCAATTCTGATAAGCAAGTGATAAAATAATATTAACCGTGTTATGTTTCAGGTTACAAATTAAAATATACCGTATATTATATTCTACAGCAGTCAAGAGTAATTTGGGAATACATACCACCAGTAGGGAGATCAGCTTTTCAGACACATGAAGAAGTATGTTTTTACAAAACTATGGAAGGGTAACTATGGTGGAGAAATACAAATGTTAGTTTCCTTTCTAGCACCTACCGTGAGCAAACGTTCATTTATGGCAAATGTTATCGTACTGCTTTAGTTTAAACAATGTCCATAGCTTTGTTCCACAAACACTTCATGGATTGGTCCACGTCCAAATGTCTTTGCCCCCTCTCTCTCTTCTGCTCTCTTCCATGCTCTCTCTATCTTCCTAATCAGCCAGTGCCGTCAAATATTAGCATGCTATGGGTGCTGTGTGGCATGTTGCCACCCTCCCTATTGGTGTAGGCCAGTCCCAGTGGCTTGGTTACTGGGGAAACTGGCATTGGTGCTGGTTCTCCTCAGCAATCTAGTGAACTAAACAAACCTCCCAGCCAACACAAGGTTTTCGTTTCATTCAGTGTTCATTTTGTGGGCAGCCCAACAAGAAAGAGAAGAGGAAGTCGTCCATAAAACTCCACTGGCAGTGCAACAAATCTTCTTTTACAACTCCTTGACTGTTTCTTAAAAAATGTTTTCTCATACATCACTCTGTTCTCGTTCTGCCTTCTCTTTATCATCCAATGCTCTGTTTTATCGCTGATCTCTTAGCCCCATATTACTTATCTTATTACTTATCTTATTCTCTCCCCATCTTTTTTATGTCCCCATTAACTCCCATTGATTCTACCCTTATTATTATTATTAACACTGCCCAGCCATTTGAAGATCATGCTTTTATGCCCGCTTGCATGTTAGGGTCGCAAAGTGGTCACCTACCTTAATATTTCTAGTTAAAACTGCATATACAGTATACAGTAAGTGTCACTTCTCAGGTAATCCATAACAAACAGTTGTGGCTTATCATTCGCCAAGGAGGCCACGAGATTGTGCCAGGCCGTCCAATCACTGCACCCTATTCTGCCTTCAACCAAACTGAACCCTCCCTTCCGTGCTGTTGGTTAAGAATTGAAATTCTCCAATAATAACAAATTAATATTTATTAGATTGCACCCAAGTATCCACACTAAGGTTGTATGCATTATGTGGTTTTAATATTTAATTATATTCGATTGTATGCCTCCACATACAACACTGCAGTGATTGATTTTTAAACCTAATACTTAATTTATTATATTCCCCCCAAAATCATCACATCGCCATAGAGCTTAGCTCTCCAGTGTATACGTCTATAGTTCTTAGTGCAGCAGCCTGATGCGATTGATCTGGTGCCGTCCACGGCTGAGTGAAAGTCCCATCAGGTAGAAACTGGTACAGGCGATGCTGGTTCCAGCAGCTTCGGTCTGTGCTCTGTCAACGTCCGTCTGTCCGTCTGTCCGTCTGTCCGTCTGTCTGTGTGGCTCTTCATTTGGTCACATTCTGTCCGTCTGGGCCTTCATTGTTGTTTTTCAAGCCTTTGCTGTCCTGTCTTTGATGCAGGGGGGATTACCAGCCGTGGTGCGGACATACTAAGTGAATAAAGTGATCTGGTGACTACTATCGAAGAATAATGACATTTGTGTTAATGTATAAGCGCAGAGGACAACTGAATAAAATATAAAGAGGATGTTTTACTTTAATCCAAGTCGACCGAGCGTTGTGGTTTATACGGCCGGTAATTGTCCAGCACGCTGATTTGTCAGTGTGCATTTCAATGAACCTTCTGAACACTAGGCATTGTCATACCACTGAATAATGCGAGCTGTTGTCAGAGCCATTACTGTCTGTTGTTGGGAAGGACACTTACTGGTTGCATCAGGCAGTGCATGGCCCAGAGCTGATCAGACACAGCTCTTATAAGGCCTTTTGTTTAGAAGGAGTTTTTGCTTTGATAGTATGCCAACAAAAAAATGATCGGTAATATGTAAAATATGTAAGGTTAGATTAAAATGTTGTCCGATCGCGAGGTTCACTCCTGACCTCACTATTCATGTTTGAAACACAACTCTGCATGCTGTAGGGGGAAGGTCTGAGAATGTTGAGAGACTATGGCAGCTGTAGGGAGAGGAGTAGAGAGGAATGCCAGCCACTCAGCACTCAGGTGCAGGAGGGGCACTCACAGGTCCCTATCTTACACCTGGCGCAAAGCGACGCCAAGCGTGATGCATCGGACTAGTTTCAGACCAATGCACTTTCACTTCGCACACGAGCAGATCAGCTTCCTCTGCAGAGAGGCGTTCGTTCTCACTACTTGGCAAATGCGTCATTATAATATCAATCCGCCAAGGTGCAAGCGCACCTGGCTCTTAAAGGGAATGGGAGATGACACTCTGATTGGTTTATTGCATGTTACGCCCAAACCACACCCATGAATAATGAAGAGACTAAGTATAACCCTTTTAAATTATGCGCCTTGGCGCTGCGACCATTTTGTCCGTCGTTAAACTAGCACAAATGGATTTGGACACGCCCTAAATGCACTTGTGCCATGCGCTTTAGACCGTGCGCTTAGATAGTTAAAAAAAGGGCCCTTAGAGTTGCAAAACAAAACAACAGTGTTTTTGTAATGCTGGTTTCATCCACAAGGGTTCCACATACACATTGCAGAAGTGTCCCTTTTCTTTGTTGAATGACAGTTTATAGTAAGAATCGCTGCATATGTAGCAAGCCACAAATGCTCTAAATAGTAAGACACATTGCATTTAGGTGCCGTATCATTTATATTTATGGACGTTTCTCGCTAGGATCATGTTTGTCTACCAATCTTCAAAGAGCCAAGCACCAACACACAGTTATCAAACTCACATCTCTCTGTGAAGCAAGCTTGAAGTCACCGCTAGCATATCCACCGTTAGCATAGGAAAAAGTTTTTCTGCTCGCTCACTCTAGAGTTATGTTTTATTGTGATTTAAAATCATTGGATTTAGGATCGTTGCCCATCACGGAGTCTGAAAAATATCCCCTTGCCAAACATCGAAGTGCTCCATCCGAGGAGCACAAACAAACAAACGGATCAAGTTGGACCAATAACTGCCAAAAAGCATAAAAACTAAAATAGGCAAGCTGCTAGCAATGCTAGCAATTCTAGAAATGGATTTACGGCACAGCTGTATGTTGGTATGCAACTCTTTAACTGCACACAAAATGCAGGCAATGTTAACAGCCCAGGCCACCTGGCTGACCCTAAACCAGCCCTTATCATGCTAGACTGCAGGTCCTGTGGGTACCGCTGTGAACACTTCACAGATTGATGTCATCCCCTGATTCCTGATGTTTTGTCTTTGATGCCTAATATTAATTTCGACGGTGAACTGCTACCTTTATGGTTTAGGCTCTGCAAGTCACATTCACGTTTGTTCACATTATGTTCCGGGTGAAAAGCCTCTTTTGTTCCCCATATAGTGTGTAACTGTACGCGCACACACTGTTACACAATGTGGTGTAGTGACATGGCAACCCTAACAATCTGTCCCCCCCCCCCCCCACACACACACGCAGGTCACCACACCTTTTACATTGGCGTTCACGTGCCCAAGAGCTACCGGCGCCGAAGACGTCACCGCCAACGAGCCAACCACAAGGACAGGAAGGAGAAGTTGACTGAGAGCGCCTCTGACAAGTCGGACACCGAAAACAACGACGAGGCCAGCAACAGCATCCTCAAACCGCTCAGTAAGTCATGATGGACGCCGTGTCGCGGCCGATTAGGGCCGCCGCCTGTCTTCCCGCAGCCGCTCCTAGCTAGCTAGTCCGCTGTTATTCCCAGTGTCTCCCCGTGACCCCAAGGCACTTGCTGACTCCAGTTAAGTGCCAGGAATAGCTGTGCCCGCCCCGCCGGCTGACGAGCCGGTTTGGACAGAGCAGAGTAAGGATTTGGTGTGGAAGTAATAGCTGTTCACATTCGATTGTGCTGGCCAAAGATAGGGGAGTCTCTGAGTAGGGTGTTTGCCTGTGTGTGTGTGTGTGTGTGTGTGTGTGTGTGTGTGTGTGTGTGTGTGTGTGTGTGTGTGTGTGTGTGT
>JAOEHI010000024.1:110465-124154 GCA_025447815.1 Percopsis transmontana
TTCTCTCTCTTTCCCTTTCCTCCTCTCGCCTCATCTCCCCAACACAGGGACCAGTAAAACCATTACCCCCCACCCCCCGTAAAGAGGGCAAGCCAAGAGTCTCGGGCCCCGGGTCCCAGCTGCATCGCAACTCAAGTCTATTTCCGTTGTGCAGCTCCCTCATCCCCTCTCCTCTCCCTGGGAGCCCTCCCGGGGCGATGGGGTGGGGGGAGGCATTGGCCTGTTGTCTGGGGCCGAAATCCTCTTGTTTGGTCAGATGGCCGCTGCAGGGACTGTGTGTCCTGACCTCCTGCTGACTCGCGTGTCTACTGCAGCATCCTTTGACCCCAGCTCAGTTTGATAGTGTGTTTTTTTTTTTTTTCCCCATCCGAGCCAAATTCTCTCAAAGGAGATTACGACGGTAACTTACTCCACTGGAGCTGGAGTTCACATCCTTATGGCTTTGACAAGAGAGAGAGAGATAGTTAAGTCTGTTGGGATGGATTTAATTGTTTCTGAGGACTGATGCCCTAAAGCTCAGACTGGGTCCAACGCTGGTTCCGATCTGTGTGATTCCCAATGGAATAGATATTGGGATTCTCTCTCCCTCCCTCCCTTACTCACGCCCTCTTCCCCTCCCTCACTCACTCAGCATAATTTCAGGTGCACATCCAATGCACACTACACGCTACCCACAATGCATTGCGGCATGACCTCACTTCCAGTGAGCAACAGCAACTTTAAATGTACAGTTTGTTTACAAAGTAATTATTATTTAACAACAAAAACAATATTGATAATATATTTTATATACGTTTAACACTTTTGTTGTTCTCTCTGAGGATGAGAAGGAATCTAGTAGTAGTAGTAGTAATAGTAGTAGAAAGTAGTACTAATATATTTATTAGTAAAGTACTAATATGTATGTATTATTTGGTACGTATTTAAATTGCTCTGCCTATTCTTAGTCACACAATGTAGTTAAGCCTCTGGGACGGGCAATGCCCTTCACCCAACCCAACTTCCGCACACCAATATCCCCACCATACTGCTCAGCCCAGAGGGGGTATTAATCCTGTTAAACTCCCTTTTTTGATACAACAAGACCTGCACTAGCTCTTAGGATCCGCATGAGGCAGAAATGCGTTTTTTCTAGTTTCTCATCTTAACATAAATATGTTTTAGAAATTGGAAACAGCAATAGCAAGTAGTAACAGTGTAAGTAAGATTACATGTGATGACTAAACGGGTCTTTTAGTTGTTTTTGTTGCTCTTTAAAACAATGTTTTACTTCATAATTCTGGTATTTACCGTTTAACCAGAAGGAAAACCAAAGTATGTGCCTTGTCACGATTAAAATAGAAAATAAAAATAAAATAAAAAATTTGTAATACAATCGGGCGAATCATCCGATTCACCTGAGGTAGGAGTTTCGTCTCTCTCCAGCTCCCATTGTGAGCAGGCATCCCTTCTCCAGTAGAACATCAGGACCCCTGATAGGCTTGCCCCCTTTAGCAGTCACCCTACTAATACTGTGCTTTCAAAGCAGCGGGCCTCGGGGTGGTACTCTGCATTCAACCCGAGCACCGCTTGCCCCTTGTGGCACCGAGCACCGGCTGCCCTGCATACTGAGTATGCTTTGACTTTGTGACACGGTTAAAAAGCACGCGCTGATGTTCTCATAGCATCTGCCTGAGATGATGCGAGTACAGTCGTACAGTCGCACTCGACAATAAGTGTGCTATTATATCACGCGCCGCTTTTTCACTGTGGCTGGATGGGGACGGAAGGTATTTGTGTAGGATGCATGTTCAGAGGTCCAGAGTGGGACTAAACAGGCTTACAGTGGCCGTCACACTAGGACTTCTGCCTGGGAGCGGGGCATTCTTCCTTCGTCCCCTATCCCATGAGCCTCCGCTGTCGGGACAAAGTGCCCTTTGTGCGGCCCGTGGCTCTTGGCTACGGCACACAGAGCTTTCAAACGACGTTTGAATGATGGGATTTTCATTTCCATCCCTCCTTTTGGTGCCTGCTCACCCCTCGTTGCTTTCACTCCGCGATGAAGCCCCCCCCCACCGCCTTAGCAACTGTTTGACAGTAGCTATATGGCTAGTCAACCAGCTGGGGATTTTCATAGGGAGGAAAACATCCTGGAGCATTTAAACTCATTTTAGTTGTAGAAACCTGTTCTTCATTAATACTGTGTCCCAAAAATAGCCTCTACAGATTCCCAAATCATTTTCCTGACTTTATGCCAAAAGGTTTGCATGAAAAATATGTGAACAATATGTAAAGTACTAGGACATAGGACAAAGGACTACTAGGACAAACTAGTAAAGTGCCTTTTTAACGGTTTCAACCGTACATTTTAGTACTAAATATTATCCTGCTAGTTCAATGGACAATTGACAGTGACAACAGTGAGTTATATTAAATGCTGGGAATTTGAACCACAAAACCATGTGGTTTGCAATTATAGTACTATCCAAGAAGTTATAGTTACTCAAGTGACCTATTTTGCTGTAATAATAACTTGATTTATGATTATTGATCTCGCACCTACCTTTTTAGGCCTTTTTAAAACAGGCATTTGAGAATCCTTTTTTTGTTCTCAACCCTGCATCTTTGAATGTTACCCAACATATAATGATTCCAATGTTTGCGATCCAGGAACGCACGCTTGTTCTAGTGTTTACTGTAGCTAGTGTCAAGCTAAATATTTAAAATGTGGATATGTAGGCTACATGTACATTATGTCTGTGGGGGCCTTATTAAAGGGATTTCTGTGGCTTAAGCTAGTTGTAGCTTGCGGTGATGGGTGTGTGTGCAGGCGGATAGTTGGTCTTGCACCCAGCAATTTCACAGCAACCCATATAGCCAGCACCTGCATTTGTAATTATTGTGCCGTGGTTAAACCATAGTGGTAAACCGTAAGCCTGACGTTCAGCGGAATATTGCTGACCAAATGTTGCAGCTTATGTGTTGTTATTGCCTGCGCTGCCGGGAGAGTGTTCGCTAGCTGAGATATACACCCACCGGCCAACATGAGAAACAAGCACGCACATGCATACTGACACGTCGCTATTTCCCTACTGCAACTGTAGCCGTGGTAACGGAGCTAATTACGAATCGCGCAAATTCACCTTCGAAAAACCTGTTTTGTAATCAACTTTAAAGACGTCTCCCTGGAAAGTCAGTCAAATAGTAGTCTCTAGCCTTTCCATCAGAATAATTGATGGCATCTGCATGTAGAATTCCCTTATACTCAGTCCATTAGGTTAAAGTGAAGACTTGTCCCTTTTTGATTATGTAAACCCATTTAACCGCCGATAACCCATTCAACTATGCCCAGAGGGTGTGTGAAATATGACCTCTCCCGACTGATGGGACATTGAACGAGTCGGGCACGGGAAACAGGAGTTATTGCTGGAGAGTGGGAGGGTTGGATGTCTAGGGACAGATGTTATCTATATATGTGAAACCTATTTTGAGGCATCAAGTGACAAGATGCACAATGTGTAAAACCAATAGACAAGCGTGTACTGTGCAAGGGCAGCCTAATGGCATGTTGCTAGACGCAATACTATATGGTATTTTTCTTATAAGAGGCTTTCTTCGTGGATGGAACTGCATGGGATGTGGGCACTCCTATGCACTTAAAGGCCTCTTCAACACTTGTTTAAAGATGGCTTGTTTGAAACCCCGTTTGGACAGTGGTGAAAGTATTTTCACCGTGTACTTTTTATAGCAATCCCATTGAATTCCAAAAGGAGGATCTTTCTCAGCAGAAGCACCGATGCTTGACTAAATATTCAAATGAGCAGACAAGGGAAAGGAAAGCAAAGCCTCTCTTGTAAAGAATAGAACAGTTTGTGTACCACTTCCTAATTGTTAATGAGGGGCTGCAGGGGCAGCGTGCCAAAGCCGGAGGGCCAATGGCGAAAGTATGTTTGGGCAGCGTAGGGGTTGGGCGGGGGGTGTGGAAGGGCTTTAGCACTGGGCATACTGCCACTGAGGAGGGGGGGGGGGGGGACCCCTTAAACAACCAGCTGGCCCCCCCTACTACCTGGTTCACAGAGCGGGCCACGGAAAGCGACCGGCACTTGCACCCTGGGCTTTATTGGGGGGTTAGCTGCTCGTGTAGCTCGCTAGCCGTGAGCAACACACCCACCCTTGACTGAAGGTGGCCCACTGATGTCCAGTAACAACAACAACCAGGGGGAGAAGGAGGAGAAGGAGGAGAAGGAGGAGAAGGAGGAGGACGCCGAGCCGAGCCGAGCCGAGGTTCTGGTGAAAATCCCACCACCTCCTCCGTCTCCCTCTCGTCCTTCCTCTGCCCCCGAGGAGCGCGGGAACGCTTGGGCGGACGAAGGGGAGCGCCCGCCCAAGCTCCTGCCCAATGGGCACCAGTGCCAGCCTGTGAACCGCAGTATTTTCCCCCTCTCCGCAGTCTCGCCGGCGGCCGAGAGGATCCGGTTCATGCTCGGGGAGGAGGACGATGGCCCCGCGCCCCCCCAGCTCTTCACGGAGCTGGACGAGCTGCTGTCCGTGGACGGACAAGAGATGGAGTGGAAGGAGACCGCCAGGTAGGAGACGCGTTCATCTCTCCCACTGGGGGGTCAGGACCTCCTTTAGTGAGGCCAGGGGGGTGATTTTGACTTTCTCTGATTTTCTCTCTACCTTTAACCTACTTTTATTTTGTTATGTCATGGGTGACAACACTCTGCCAGTACTTTAGAGCTACCGTTCTGGAGAACTGGCCGATTCTCAGCTACCGGTTAGCATGTTGACAAGAACCTCAGCTGTTAACTCTCAGGACTTTGGTCAATCAAAGAGGACTTGAACTGCCGTTAATGAAATGTTAGCCACTGCACTGGCTGTGTGACAGCCTGTCGTACACTCTGTTGTTGAATGGACTAGCTTGGGTAGCAGTGGGATGACTGTGTATACATCATTAGCACAGTGAATGGAGCGTACCCAGGGAGAAAGGGTCTCCCCAGAACCCAGTTCAAGGCCATAAATTAGTTGATTTGTTGTGGTGGTTCGGTTCCTGCCTCTGACCCAAAGAGCCATAAATAGTGACTGCTAGGTCCTTCTGTTGGGGTGGGGCATTCATAATCATGTAAAATGATTTTTAGATGTGGTTCTGCTCAAGAGTTTCACCCTCAAAGGAGATTATGTAAAATAAATATCCTGACGCAGTGTAATACCGACATTAATACCTGTAAACTGCCCGGCCCTTCAATGAATGCTTATGTGTCAATCCGTGGAGTCATTAATACTTTATACACTGCATAGAATGAGACATTGTACCATTCACTGGTAGCCTCACTGGGCCGATGGACCATTTACAGTCCGAATAAAAGAGTTGGGGAGCGCTGGTTCCCAGCCAAATGCATTCGTTTAGCAGCAACACTGGCCAAATTAAAGCACTGGCGTGGGATAGCTGCCTGCTATGACAGCGTTCCTTATCCCACTTGCCATGCAACCTTTTTCTGGCTTTGATTTAATTATTAAATTCAGTGTAAGCCAACTGCCCATTGAAGAGTCAGAAGAGTTTTGAATTGCCTTTGGCCATTAGCAGTTTGTGGTAATGTAGCTTGGTTCCACCATTCATTGTGGTTAACTAGGGCATCTTTCACAGCGTAGCAGCAACCATATTGACCTACTTTACCTGTGGCAAAGTAGGCCTATGTTTCTGACATGCTTAACCTCAGAGGTTTTTCTGAGATTTGTTGTGGGATGTTGGTTCACGGAGCCATGTCTAAGCAGTAGCCTATCATTACAACATGATAGGTTAGCCACTAGGCCCCTATAAAGGTAATATTCCATGTTACTGAGAGACCACAGCCACAGATTTGGCACCATGCCTTTCCCTTAGTCAAAGACGTGACATCGTCCCATTCTCAGAGAAGTCCTACTCTTCGCTGAAAGTTAGTAGAACGTGCGTCAATGCTGTTACGTCCTACTCTGGGAATAATTTGAATCTTAGTCACACTTTTAGTGTTTTTAGCACGATTCCTAGGAGTGAGTCCTGGATGTTTGTTATAAATACGCTGTAAATACGGGCCCCGTTCTCCATCATGACTTATCGCCTTAACGCGTGACCACCTGCTGTGCTTGCAGTGACTGGTCCATAAACAAATGTTATGTCTACCATCACAGACTCTCAGTCTGCCATGTCATAAACTTAACACTGAGAAATGCAGACAAGACAATTTACTCATTACTTCTACTGTCATTATAGGGGTGAAAACTATAATCAGCGGGATAAGCTTTCTTTGTCATATAAATATAAGGCCCTTCTCTCACACAGCCTGTCAAGGGAATTCCCTATGCTACATACTGTACAGTAATGCAGGGAGCGCCCTGCATTGTTGAAAGAGTACATCAGCTGGGTCCAAAATGGCAGTTCTGTGTGGCAACATATTAGACCTGCAAACCATTGCATGCCCTTTTAAAATATTCGGTTCTTTCCACTAGGAGAGAACATTCTTATTTTGCTGCATTGTTTTTGTAGAAAAACAGCCACTAAGTAACACAGTCGCTTTATGGAAATATGTTATTTAATATTTTAGTATAGGTGCGAGGTCCTTGATTCTTGTAATATGGGTTGCATTTTTGTGACGACAAGTTAAATCCAATAATGACGTCTGTTTATGATACGGCCTTTGGATTCAGAGTTACAATTACAATGAGGTCATTTAGCAGACGCTTTTATCCAAAGTGACTTACAATTACATGGTGCTATTACATGGAGCAGATAGGGGTTAGCCATCTTGCTCAAGGCTCAAGGATGCTTACAGGTAGGCCAACTCTGGGGCTCAAACCCACGACCTTCCGGCTGGGAGTCCAACACCCAGACCACTAGACTATCCTGATTTCAAGTTGCCCTTGAAATCCTTCCTTTTGAAATTCGCCCCATATTTGTCTACAATGCTGCCTGAATGTGCACACTTGGATTTATCTGCATGTTTTATTGCAAAGTCGTGGAAGGTTCCATAAGTCTGTTGTGCCGTTCCCATTTCATCATCATGGGAGTTAAGCATTGCATTCGTACAACATACAGCTGTTGTTTTACAAGTCCCCCCTCCTGTGCCACTTTTCTTCTAAGTGAAAACAAATGTGTTTATCAGGTTGGTTAAGTGCGCAGGCGTTCCCAATATTTTGCCAGGAAGTGAATTGTCCTTTGCAAGCCAAAAACGTGAGTTATTGGTGCCCATTCAACCTGCTTAAAAGCCATGCATGCACTCTTCATCCTCTGCATTGGGCATGTATACAATTGTCGGTGGTCTTCTTTCATCCGTCTATCTATCCGCCCATCCATCGGTCACCTCTAGCCGGACTGCCGGCTAGCCTGAGCGCTAACGTTTTTCTTCCGCGCGCCGTTAGGTGGATCAAGTTTGAGGAAAAGGTGGAGAAAGGAGGGGAGCGCTGGAGCAAGCCCCACGTGGCCACTCTGTCCCTGCACAGCCTGTTTGAGCTACGCACCTGCATAGAGAAAGGCAGCGTCCTACTGGACCTCGAGGCCTCCACCCTGCCGCAGGTCGTCGGTAAGGCCTCCAGTCAATTTATTATAAGTGTGTTTTTAAAATTGTATTGTGAATATAGTGAAACTAGAGTGATGATAGTTATAAAGTTAAGTATTATTATTCAAAAAATGTTGTAGTCATTACTGTATTTGAAAGAATATTGAATTCAATTTCCGCAAATGTGAGCCAGACTCTGGAAGTTTTTGAATATAATAATACAATTATTATCATATTGTTAATTGTTTGATTTTTCTATTTATCTGTCCAGTTCCGACCTAAAAGTGGGTCGCGAGCTGGTTTGGAGCGGGGCGCAGAAATGTGTACTTTGGCTCCGTCAAAAAGTCTAACTTATACTTTATTATATTTATGAGTTTACCGAACTTCCGATGGGCTTTTATTTTGAAAGGTGCTTAGGTGTTTTGAACAGTGCATGTAGACATTGTGGATTACTGCACGAAATGTTTTGTAAAATAAATTATAACGGTTCGTGGATGAAATTAATTTTGGGTCGTGACTTGATGACCAAGGACAAATGTGGGTCCTGAGGTCTGCAGCTCTCCAGCCAAATGCCCACGTCAGTAGCTTTTAAGAGACCGCCTTCACACAACACACAGCACACCTGTGTAATTCTGCACATGACTCCAATAGTGATCGGACTGGTTTATGGACGGATTCATGTTCTACACAAGGCTTAGAGACGTCTTTTGTTCCGTCTTATTGTTAGTGAGTGTGAGTGCCAGCCCATTGGATTTATAGTCAGGCTACAGGCTGGTTGTCCTAGTAAATCTTATGCTTGGACAATGTCGTGTTTTTCTTTCAACATCGCTTTTATTTCTTCTCGCTGGACATTCATCTGGCTGATTTGAAAACACGGACGTAGTGTCACAGCAGCCCTTTTTTGCAAGTCCCACCGTAATAAAGAAACCGTCCCAGGCATTGCAAGGATGCCTGTTTCCTTCTCATCTCATGCCACCACCCCACCGTTCCCCCCCCATGCGTGACCAAGAGTTATCACTTGAGCGGATTAATGTGACGTAATTGGCAGTGCTGCATCGGCTGGAAGGGCCGAGGCGAGCGAGGCCCCCTTTTGCTTCGAGGTCAACTGACTTGAGTGATGTGCCATTAACGGCACCGGCGTTCCAAAGGCACAGAGCGGAGAGGGAAGGGGGTGTTTCCTGAGGCCGCTATCTTGTTTGACCCTATTTTCAAAAATAGACATTTTGATAAGGCAAACTCATGCTGTTATAAAAGCCCGACGCACACCATCACAAGCCAGGCTTTGCTAATCGAGGTTCACTGATAAAGTGGGAGGTGACATTTTATATTTACTTTGATTACATTGTTGTAGAGATGTTGTCACTTTGGTACTTAATGTGTGGTGTACTTGTAGATGTGCGGTGTTTACTAAATGCTAGCAAATACTTTTGAAGTCTCAACCTTTTCAAAGTTTCACAAAGTAATAGCAGAACATTTGGTAATCCCAAGACCAAAACCAGTGTTTCAGAAATGTCGTTTTGGTTTAAAACTCAGTGAGCGCATGCCCCTTCTCAGCGTTGAGTGGCTCACATTCCTCTCAACCCATCCCCTACAGAAATCACATCGCTTACATCTTCTCTACCCCCCCCCCTCCCCACAGTTGTGTTTGAAAACATAAACAGTGAGCAAGGGCAGAACTTTGGGGTTCTGAAGCGCAATAGAGGGGTATACCTCTACACTCACGAACGACACGTTTTAAGTGGGTCGTATTTTGTCCCTTCCTGTCTGCCTTATGCCTCTCTTTCTCGCCTCTGTGTTGTCAGAGCTGATTACTGACGACCAGATAGAGAGGGGCCTGCTCAAGGCAGAGCTGAAGGACAAGGTGACGTACACACTCCTGAGGAAACACCGACACCAGACCAAGAAGTCCAACCTGCGCTCCTTGGCTGACATTGGCAAGACGGTCTCCAGTGCAAGTAGGCTGTTTTCCAACCAAGAAAACGGTAACAGAGATGCCAGTTTGGTGCAGTCTTTTTTTTTTCATTCAGCAATTCCCCCCCCTCCAATTTTTCTAGATTTATTAAGTTAATTATTTTTTTTTTAAATTCTGATGAATCTGATGAAATCAACTTTAGTCTTGATGGGTGCCATTTCTGCCTCCCTTAGTTGTGACATTTATTGGCAGGCGTTTTTGTGGGCAGCCTAGCTAACACTGCAGTGCGTCAGAAAACGGCTACGCTACTGCCCTCCTCTGCATGGACACTAAAACTTCCATAGAGAGGTCAACCTGAAACTTAAGTGTAGTTTAAACCATCATACACATTTGCATGCATGTTTAGGGCTCATTTTTATTAGTTTAGAATACCCATATTTATTATTATGGAAATAATACAACATGTTTTCACTATATAACTAAACAGCTTCAATAATACACCCTAGATATTTCTAATGGATTCTCAACTGAAAGAAATGCAATGGAATACAAAATCATTAAAAGAAAGTTAATCACAAAGGCATTGTCAGTTGAGCCAATGCCAAATAAACCTTAGCTTGACAATACTAATCAAGAATTTAACATGATTTTATTTTAGAACCATGAACCTCATGTCTTATAGTTCTAATATTGATCTGTGAAAATTATCAAAAATAACTCCTTTTTCCATTTCAACAGGATGGGCTATCACTCTAAGGGCTCTAGTTTCCGGACGATACAAGGTCGGCGATAGTAGTGACAATTTCGTTGGCCGCCAGGTGGTTTTTCCCCCTGCATGGGCGCGTTTGCTAATTTTCCCAGGCCGCCATGACATTGTTTGCACCGAAATAGGCGTGGGGGGCGCAGTAGAGGGTGTGTCAGTCAAAATCAGGTGGCACAGTGCTAGTTTGGTGTCAAATAAAACCAAATATGGTGGTCAGACCACGTCTTGGCGCAGACGCAGGCGTTACGTGGTCGTTTCCGGGCTTTCAGCGAAGGTGCACTAAGCACAGACTTCACACAAAATCCCACTGGCCACTTTTGTGTATGTTATGTTGGACTATTATTCTCTATATCTACCACCTCCTCCCGAGCTGATTTTACATCATCTGAGGGGGCAGGATAGTCTAGTGGTCTGGGTGTTGGACTAGCCAGAAGGACATGGGTTCAAGCCCCAGAGGCGGCCTACCTGTAAGCATCCTTGAGCAAGATGCCTAACCCCTACCTGCTCCATGTAATAGCACCACGTAATTGTAAGTCGCTTTTGATAAAAGCGTCTGCTAAATCCTGTAAATGTAAATGTAAATGACGGTGGTTTATTAGAGGTGCCATATATGCCACTTGGTGACTCTGTACCTCCCGAATAAGGACATCAGTTTCCTC
Source organism: Percopsis transmontana (assembly GCA_025447815.1). Classification (NCBI taxonomy): domain Eukaryota; kingdom Metazoa; phylum Chordata; class Actinopteri; order Percopsiformes; family Percopsidae; genus Percopsis; species Percopsis transmontana. Next base: position 121,308 of record JAOEHI010000024.1, read on the forward strand.
CAGGGAGAAGCTTTTCTGTCTTAGCCGGGCTGGACTCCCGCCGTCCATTACGAAATTGGCAGTTGACCATGACAGAGAGCGCGGTCCTCTTAAAGGGAATGAGAGGGGCCGTAATCGTAATTGAAGACAGCCCCAACCACTCCTGCTGATAATTTATTGATTCTAATCCAACCCTTTTACAACTATGCCGCCACACCATAGATCGGCTTGCGCCTTGAACTTGCGCTGTGCGCCTCCGCTTGCATCTTGACCCGGAAACTAGGGCCCTTTATGTCTTTTGGAAAATGAATTCAGAGTTACTGTCTACAAATTAAAATTGATGAAAATCCCACAAGTTAATGTATAACTACAAACATTGGCCATTATTCATATTCTTTCATATTCATTCATCATTATGTTACATTATATTACTATAATTTGACATAAATCACAGTCTGTTGTTGAAATATACAGCCCACCTGTGAAGGTGAAGCTACTGTCCCAAACTCTGATTTAAAGTCAAAGGTAAAACAATGTAAAACAAATCAGTCCCCACATGGCTGACAAACCTGATTATAGATGTGTAATATTTCTATCTGAGATCTGAATTCATTTTTAAAAGTGGCAGCCACCATTGGTTTCCATTTGAATATTTTTTTACATAAAAGATCAGTAGCACAACAATGAATGAGATTTTATATTGTTTTCATGCATATTAATCTGTCACCAACCACGGGTCATCAGAAAACATTTTTGATCACCTGTTTATCCCCTGGAATTGATGATCGAGCCATCAAACTGTCAAATGTTTTAACATTTTATAGTTTAATGGCTCAATCCTCAGTAGAATAGCCCCATTCATGATCCTGCTTTGTTGCAGTGGTCAAAGGCAAACCTGGTTATCTTGGTATGTCCAATATAAAAACTACAGCCCCTTATCTAGATAAGGGGCTTCATTGCTAGTAGTTACACTGTAACTTTCCAAGTACCTACAGCTTGAAACCAAAGCCAGACTGTTGTTCAATGACCCGTGTTATCTCCCTGCCCATTTAGTGACACCACTTGTTGTGTCTCACTGGGAACCGTTAGAGCGTTACACCCCCTCTGCCAGCCGCTTGATGTTTGTCTGCCGTAACCGCCACTTGCTTCCACTAAATGGGCCTACCTGTCAACAACCGTCTCTCTGTTCTTTTCCTTTTTCTGTCCACCCACTTTTTCCCCCTTCTTTGGTGTGGTTTGGTGCCCCGCCACCGCCGCTAAAAGCCCGTAGCCCTCTGGGGAGCTCGGTGACTTGTCTGTCGGGTCACTTGACCATGGAGGAGCTGCAGGTCCACAGGGCTGCCAGCATGGATTACCTTAGTAAGTGGTTCGGCAGCAGTAACCCGGGGCACGAGCTGTAGCCTCCCCTGTGCCGCTAGGCCCCATGCAACATGTAGCTGTTAAAAGGCCTGTGATGGCCATGCTGCGTAGAAAGCAGCAACAATATTTGTTACATGCTAAATAGATTAGCTTTAGCTTCATTAGCCTGGGCAGAAATTAACTCCACTTACATTATTTTAAAGTTATTGCTTTTTGAATTTTGATCATTATTTTTATTTTTCAACTATGGCTGCATCACACTGACAATTGTGTTATTACCCACAATGCCTTGTTTGTTTTTGGTACAGAGGTAACCATTTGAAGGGTGCAGTGGCATCAGAACGCATCCACCTAGATACTTTGGACATATTTGACAGGCAGGGTCCGGAACTGAAGTAAGACTACGTCATGATCCCAAAACCTGCCTGTCATCTTATCTTCACAAGACAGTCTGAGACACAATGTCTATCAGTCACAAGGTCTGTGGTTTGCAGGCTTATATGAGAAGGGTAGAAAGTTTCTTTAGCAAATTAAAGGCCGTCAATCAGCTATTAACTCAAATCAAATAATAAAAAAAGAGATCTCGATTTAGTTCTTTAGAAACAGCAACAACACGGTCTCTATCTGAACCAATGTTTCTAGATCAGCATGCACTGCAACAGCTGATCATTTGACTGTCGTCTTTTTGTACAGTGAACTAATTTAGTCCATTCCACTTAAATAAAAAGCTCAGAGACAAATCCTGCAATGTCAGGACTGTTATGATCCACAAGCGCTGGCTTGCACGGACATTGCAGTGATCCGTTTGTTCGTCGCTATGCTCCAGCCTTGATTTCAAACTATCTTCACTCAGCTATCTTCTTTCTTCCAGAGTGCAGTGGAATGGCTCTTCCTCGGTTTGTTAGTGTCTCCTTTGGTTTACTTGGCTCTGCGTGGGAAGCAAACTGGGCCACTGTCTTTTCTGGGGTTTCTGTCGCTCTTGTTTCCAATCCCAGCGTGCATGATGACAGGGGCAGGCGTGACAACTGCTTGTGTTTCTAATAGGTAGTCCCACAACTGCTCATCGCAACCTGACAGCCAGCAGCATGAACGACATCTCCGACAAACCGGAAAAAGATCAGGTGAGTCGACCCGTCGGTTGGGATGAAAGGAAAATGCAAACATTTAAAATGCACTTGTAAAGGTGTACTACCTAATTGTGTTATAGCACCCCAAATTTCCGCTCCTTTTCTTTCCGCTCACTGTTTATGTTTGGAAACATAACTGTCAATGAAAGGGTGTGTGGCTGTTGGGGGAATCTATTGAGTCTCGACAGCGGAGATAACGTTTGCCACTGTGGACGTCAAATGCGGTCCACAGTAAAATTGACCGCGGTAAAAGTTTGATTAGAATTCCTCTTTCAAAGGGATGTGTCTAAGACCTGGTATCACATAATATATATACTGTATATATATATATATATATATATATATTATGTGATACCACATAATACCACATGATATATATATA
>JAOEHI010000024.1:132852-160793 GCA_025447815.1 Percopsis transmontana
TGTTACCTATCTCAATTATTGGCTGTTAAACGAAATGTTTAAATGTTAACATGTTGGGTGATGTGATTCATTCATTGGTTCTTTTTTACTCTCCATATATGATCATTGATGTGCTTTTTGCTTGAAGGAATGACACTGCAGTGACCTTCAAAGACACACAAAGCACGCAGGCATTAGTGTCTCAGACTCATTTGAATACCTCACAGATAAATAAACAAAGCACATGTTCAAACTTTGATCTGTACTTCCCCTCTTTTACAATTCTGCCTTTTCTTATACGTCTCAAATAGGATGTACACACAGTTCCTGAATGTAAATTTAGCCAAATAAATAAACCTAATTAACTAAGTGGTTAAAGCCACCACCCCCTCAAATTCACAAACCCAGGAAAGGGCTCACCCACAGTCATTTGACAGTAAAAAGATTAGTGGTTGTGGCTTTCATTCACCTTGAAACCCTGTGCAAAAGGCTTGGGTGGAAGAATCAGTGGCATGATATTTTATTCAAATCTATAGACCTGTAATTGAATGGGTTTAACAAAGGCACACTAGTTTGTGGATGAAAAGAAGACTATAAATAACCCTCAATTTAATTTTTCCATCCCGTTTTACTTTATCTCAAAATCTCTGCACATAATAAATAATGAGACATTTTTTTATGTCTCTCCCATAATAATGTTTTTGTAAACCATTTTATTTTAATTGATATGAACATGGTAACCCACCAAGCTGTCACATATCTTATATAATGGAATAAGGTAAGCAGTTATTGGTATTAACTTTTATTCAGCTCATTTAAGGTGAAGGGTAAAAATAAATATAAATATGCACGCCAATGAGTATCTTGATTGGAATTTATTATTGTTATTATTATAATAATACATTATAATTAGACATTAATATTATTATTATTATTATTATTAATGTTGGTGTATTTTATTGACAAAGAGTAATGATTATTTAGAAAACTGTTTACAATGTGGAAAATATATTATTATAAGTCTGTTTATTGAGTGACAGGTGTCGAAACTAAATTTAAAGAAATACAATACAATATATAAAAATAATACAACTAATAATACACTTTATTTGTAGTTTACAAAGGACTTTGACAACAAAGCAGAAGAGAACAATAAAAATATGAAGTGTATTAGGAGACAAGATGAGAGGAATAATAACAATTGCATGTATTGATTTATTAATAATTTAAATTGCATTGTACTTGTACTTGCATTACAGCATTATTAGCTGTTTTGTATAATCTATAAGTAATCTATTTAAATGATCCAAGCAATCCCAAACAGTTATTGATATAATTTATATAATAATAATTTATATACATTTTTATATAAATAATTTTATACTTACTGTTACAGTTATGCAGTGTTCTATTTTTATAACGATTTGTTTGGATTGCAACATCAGGGGCAGTAATTATTGTGATGTAAAAAATATATTATTGATGTTTTTACATTAGCTAATAGTTCCAATGATAAATTTTTCGGTATAACTGTATATTGCAAGGGAAACCCACCTTTTGGAACAAAAGCCATTTAGAGTTGACATAGGCTACTAGACTTTTGTTCCAGAAGGTGTCCAGCTTGGCTCTTGCGTTTGTGTCGTTGCAATAAAGGATTTCCTAAACAGACCATTTGGCCAACTGGCTGCTCCCTGTGCTTTAGTCCATAACCCTGTGACCAGTGTTTGTTATTCCTCTCTTCAAGTGCTTCTCATGAAAGGAAAACTCCAGCAAGATTTACGGGCAGGTGCACATCACTCTGCCCTGAGTATCTGCTCGCCGGCGCTCAATTTGCAGGAGCTGCCTTTGAGCGTCCTCGAGGGACCAGCGATTGGTGGAGAGCAGCGGTACTCAAATCTTTTTCCAAGATGGTGCTGGGGTCATGTAGGAGGCTGAGGGGAGAGGAAATGCTGTCAAAGTCAACCTCTTTGTAGTTGTCTTTGTTGCAGGTGCTCTGCCAGTCAATGTTAAAGCACGCGGTTCAATATTACAACCTGTCTGACATCTGGTGGCCCAAGCCAGACCAAAGCAGTATGATTTGGGATATTCCCGTCATGTCCCCTGGTAGAAAACACACCAGTGCAGAATGTAAACAGTGGGTATAACGTGCAAACTGCATACACGCAACATATGCATCATCATCCACAAACACTGAAAAATTTTTTTTTATTTTTCCCACTGCACTCCTCAATCACGCTATGGTACCTCCAGTACCCCAAGTTTCCACTCCATCTTAGTGTTGTGTGTTTGCATACACAACTGTTAGAGGGGGGGAAGGCCATGCTTCTTGGAGTTTGATACCAAAACAACCAGGTTTTTGTAACGCTGGTTGTTGTGAGTTGTTGTGTTTCAAAATACAATATAAACAGTTAGCTGGCATGGAAAGTTTGGGTTCTGGATGTGTTTAATACTGAGACCCAGGCAAGAAGTGGGGCTTTTAAGTAGTACATTGAACTTTAGTACAACCTTTGACCACGTTTGACTCCACACGCTTAATTTGCTCTCTGTATTTAATGTTGTACTGTATATATGTATTTGATTTATCATTGTTTCTTTTGTCAACCTCCAACTGGTTCCATTGTTTCTCCAAAAGCTACTTCTACCATGCCTACCATGCTGGTCCAAATGTTTCATGGTAATGCATTTTCACAAGATTCCTCTGTCACATTTATCTCACAGCACAGACACAGACCTGCTTCTACAATGGGAGCCAAAAAAAACATGATCGATTTGGTTTAATAAATACAGCAACCAAATGGAATATTTCATCCCAAGCGTCAGTGTGTGGACTGTGGATATAGAGGTAAGGAAGCCTTTAAGCCATGACTTTAAGTCATGCGTCGGCTAATGCCTGTGTACACACACGTATAAAAGATTACAAATATTAAAATATCAAATACATTATGATACGCAGGTGTTTTAATCGCTTCCATAATTGAGACGTGGCCCTATCATCATCAATCTCCGGAGGATGAAGGGGGAAGGGGAGAGGCAATCGACGGTTTGGCTCCTCAAACCCCAGCTTGTTTCCAAGCCTTTCAACTTGTAGCAGAGGCCAAGCTGGAAGTGTTAAGCCACCATATGTTTCAACCTTGTCACACTGGTGGGTGGAGCCTGAGCTTGGATGATGTCAGCGCTGAATACCTGCCCACCGTCAGTGCATGGCGACCATCTGTGAGCTGTTAAGACCACTTCATCTTGACCGCATACCCGGGGCTGCACCCGGAGCAGTGGGTGGTGTTAATGTGTCAGGCGTTGTGACCTGCCATATAATATACACACACACTTGTTAGATTTAAAAGTTTACAATGAAGTCAACATGTAGGCTTTTTTTTTTTTTTATATCTTACATATTCATGTTTGAGTTGGCCCAAATAAAAAAAAAAGCTGTGAAAATTCTTTATATATATAGTATATATACTATATACTATATACTATATAGTTTCTTGGTAAGAAATGTTTTCAAATAACCGAAAATGCTACTGGAAAAGCATTTCACTTCTACAGCCAAATAGGTTACTGTCCACTTAAAATAGGGTTACCTTTAGAATCTAATGTTGCAACATGACAGATAACAGCATAGATGCGATAAGTCATTGTAAAAACAATATTATCATTGGCTATTATGTTGTGCATTCATATCAATGTCAGGACTGTTTAAAAAAGAAAAGTGTCTGTTTTGTCAACCCCGTGCAATGTTACAGGCTTCAGGGTTAAACATTTGACTCAGGCAATGACAGATGTGTTTTTGACAAATGGGATTAACCCATTGCCATAAAATACCTGGCCCTTTATATTTTGACTCAAGACTCAGCACTTACTTTGAGAGCACAATGCAAAAGCTAAGTGTTCAGTTCTTCAATTTACGACCAGGGTATTATGCCTGGCACTACAGACGAAAGCACATTGACAGCCACGGCACGACGCCCTGTACTGCAATTAATACATGATTCCTATGTACACAAAGGACATGTCATAGTGCCCCACCTCTCTGCTCTCAGCCCTTTCACAGTACAAATCCCAAGCCATTCCACAGCCAGCATTCAAAGCTCTTTCTTCCTCTCAGCAGACGTGTATGTAGCTTCTTCACCCTGTCTTTAAATCCTGTGATTTGCCGTGCGCATGGTCTGTTATGACATGATGAGCAAGGCCCAACATATCTTTAGCTCAGCTATTGATTCCAATCCAATTATTGTTATTGTACTGTACCCATTCCCATGACAGTGTGCGGTGACTATACACATCTCAACCAGGGATGGATAGATCGCGTTAAAGCTCCCCAGAACCCCAGCAACAGTTTATATTTTGTACCGTGGGCAGGATAATCTAGTGGTCTAGGGGTTGAACTCCCAGCCGGAAGGTCGTGTAGTTGGCCTACCTGTAAGCATCCTTGAGAAAGATGCCTAACCCCTACCTGCACCATGTAATAGCACCATGTAATTGTAAGTCGCTTTGGATAAAACCGTCTGCTGAGTGACCCCATTGTAATTGTAATTGTAAATGTACTGTACGTGAAAGGTCATGTGACTACAGGGTGCGGGGCTTCAGCCACGTGGGCGATTCCAGACACAAACAGATGAGTGTACCTCAATGTGCGTTTTAAAACAATTTACCAGTGAGACAGGGATCTGTGCCTCTGTGGAGAAACTGTGGGGAAATGATCGACAGCAGAGTGCTCAATGTGTCTGTTGGCATGCCGCAAGTCAAGTATATAAAACTGTGACTCGATTCAGAGTCCAAGTCAAGTGATCCACATCTACTGGATGGGTGTAAAATAATCTCGCTTCAATGATCTTTCACATGGCAGGACATCTTGTGCATATTATATTATAATACATTCAGAAATAACTGTTAACATACTCTTTCTCAAATGAGAAAGAGTATGTTTGACTGAAAATTTAAAAAATAAATAAAAGGTCCTTCCTGAGAAGAAAGTCAGTTTGATTCAATTTTATTCTGACTCAAATAACCCATCAGAGGAAGGAACATCTCTGAAAATCCATTTAAAAAGCCAAACATGCCTGAAATTGTCACAGTGATTCATTTTCCAGAGGTTTAGCAATACAGCTGGAATAGGTTTGTTCAGGCAAATTGCTGTGTAGGCCCATCAATGAAATGTAGACAGCGCTGGCTCAGAGCCATAGCATAGCAGGACCACTGTAGTCACCAAGAGGAATTCACCTTGTAGGCTTGGTCAAAGCAGTAAAAAGAGATATGATAGGACCAGTAGAAACCTGCTGATAAATTGTGTATGCACAATGGATTGATGAAGTGGTTAATGAATCTATGACTACATTTACATGCACTGCTATTGAGCTATTATTCAGAATATGTCAACATTTCAAATGTAGAACGTGTAAATATTCGGAACAATAGAATAACAGAATAACAGACTTTAGTGACATATGTAAATAGTAGCCTATCAGCACTTGAAAAAGCCGTTAATCGCAATGTTGAAATAAATATGAGTCACTTTGCCTTAACGAAATGATCCACTGTGACAGGGATTTATGCTCCATTGATGGCCAGTACACTGTAAGAAGCGTTTCGTCCTATTGGCTGGTTTATGGTTTGGGGAATTTAAACAGGCTTTAATGGCTTCTGGCAATAAGCTACTGTAAGCTACGGAGTTAGCTACAGAGGGACACTGCTTGTTTCTGGAATTACCCCTGTGCCTGAAGCCAGGGTTACAAACACGTTGTTTTGGATTGAAACTCTGATATCGCATGAATGCGATATCAGGCTACTCCTCCACCTAGGCTCACACTGTTCTCTACCCCTCGCACACTTTTGTGGAGAATTGCGTGTCAAACGTACACAGTGAACAGAGGCAGACATTTGGGCATCCTGGGTGTGCGAGTGTGCTGTACCTTTAACCTTATTTACCACTGTGGTCACAACACAAACGACCCTCAGCTCATGGCTGGCACAGCCGCCCAGTTTAGGAGGCCCATTCAAAGAGTTACAAAGGTGGAGACAAACCTTTCGCAGAGACGTAAGCTGCTGATAGGAATAGGTGTTAACGTCTTCAAAACCAGTAACCTTTAACTTCCTGCAATGTGTGGGGTTCTACTCTTGCTCCCCCCTGGTAGCAAGCATCAACAGTGTGTAACTGCTTACTCTCCTGCTTTCACAGGCACAGCTGTCATTGACCTATGAAGCAATGTTTTTAGTTTTCATATTTTTGCCCCTTTCAGATGCACTGGAAGGTATTCACTTACTATAATAATGTATGTGGTGAGGCGATGCATGAAAAATAGACAAAGAAAAGAGAAAATGTACTCAGCCGAGACATTCTTAGTTTACTGAACTATCCAGGATAACCCCGGATAGTTCAGTCAACTCATTACAAACTCATTACTTCAACTTTATTGTTTTTTGTTCGTAGTAATAAACAAAACGTTAAAGGAACTAAGTTTCATGTTCCATTTTATTGAGGTAATCGGTTTCCACACAACTCTTTTGGGTTTACTTTTTACAGGATCTGCATCATATATGAATTATCAAGCATTATTAATTATCAAGTGTATTGTGTGTTAGTGATATAATTAAATATATAAATGTGAATTGATACAAGCCAGCTACATTCTTTAAGTAGTTATGTCAAGTTATGTACAGTATGTGTATAATATATAAGGAGAGGTCAAGTAATTTTGTCAGATCTTAATTTAACTTTTGACCAGAAAGTATTGGAACGGATTTGTTGACAGCAGCGATTTTGTGTTTCATCACATTACACATTGCATTTATAATATTCCCCGTTAAACGTAATATGCCGTGACTTAACGGGGAACAGGTGGACCTCCTTAAGCTGGAGGAAAACAGCAGAAACATAACAAGGCCCCTGGGGTTTCTTAAGTGTGCCCTCATTTACCATATATACCCACATATATCAGGGTTATAATCATTAACAACCAGTTCAGCAGGAGTTCAGTGGGTACTGTGAACCTGTGGAAGCCTGCTCTGAATTGGATATTTTGGTTTTCCTTGAAACCACGCGAGAGAGACTGACCAAATGTTATGGTTTACTTGTTTCACAGCACTCAATGGGAGAACTATTTCCTTTCACTGGGGAGAGAAATCAAACGGTATAGAGTTGCAAATGATGCCTATTTTCTCAGAGGTTTCTCTTGTGGTTAATGCTCGGTGCTGAAAATTTCCCTGGATTGAAAACGATTTAACATGCATGACGCATATTCCAGGTTGGTCTTTAAATGTGCAAAGGAACTCAATCTAACAATATTCATGCAGGCGCCATTGTGCCATTTGCCCCAAAATAACGATTAAGACTTCTATCGGATATCACCATGGATCTTAAGTGGCTCTATGGCGTCAAATTGTCTTCTCAATTCCCTATACCTCTGTGAAGAAATGCGATAACGGCATGCTTAGTGCAGTTGAAAAAAAGAAAGCCTTACATAGGACAACTGAAAAATTTCGGAGGGTAACCATTAGACATTTTAAAACATACAGTAAACCTTACACGCTGTGCCTTCTCCAAGTCTCTTTTGTGCTCACCAGCAAGATCACTCATGCACTTCCATGGAAACCTCAAACGGCAATAAACCCTTGGAATGGAAATGTGACGGGGCCCAAATCCCAAGGCACGACACCACTTTTCTGACTTATGCCTGAACAAACGTTTCTTAAACAAAGGTAAGTGCGCACTCCCAGGACAGCCCCAGGAGTTCCCCACTGCAACAATTACTCCCTTTAGAATTGGCTAATCCTGAAATATGGGCTTGTGACTAATGGTGGAATTTAGCAAGAAATCAGCTCCAGTTTCACAAGGCTTTATTGACTCTAATACATGACCAAGATACCTTAGCCTGTGATGAATGAGCGTGGGCATTCTGTCAGGTAGCCTCCACCCCCCCAACCCCCTCCCCACCCCCCACCCTCGTCTTTCACTATTACTTTTGTGCAGGTGATAATGAAACGTGTCATGGAAGCATGTAACAAGCCCCTTTCATTCTTCTGCCAAAACAATAAGCCGCTTTGTCAACAACAATATTGAAAAGGTATACTTAAGCGGTTTTATATCTTGTTGTTTTATGGGGCGAGGCGCCGTTAAAGACTCTCTTAGTTTTCTTTATCTCTGCCTTCAATAACTTCACTATATTGTATCTTATTTTTAAGCATGTGCCAGCAGACTCACATTTTGCCATGGGGGATTGAGCATTAAACCACAAGAGAAAAGCCTTTGTGCGTTTCACTGTATAAACAAGATATCAATCATACATTCTACTTTGTTTACCTGTGGGATACTCGCTATATTTCCCATGTAGGTGAAATGTTTTGTTTCATAAATGGCAGGTTTTGCTTTTGCCAGCTTAAGTAATCCCACAAATTCCTCAGAAGGAAAATGAAAGGAATATAAGCATCCTCATATACGCCTCAATACGTCCCCGCGCTTATCTTCGTGATCAAACACTCTGTTTGGTCACTGTATTTAAAGAACCAAATCTATCTGTGCTGTAGACACGTTGTTTTTGCGAAACAATGGAATACAGTACAAAAAACATAAACATTTAGTTAATTAAATAAACTTACCAAACTGAATATTAAACTATTTACATCACTTTCATGTAAAATATGACATATGTGTCCATGAAATGCATGTATGCAGTGTTTTCGATGTATCGAGTCTGAAACTCTTGTGTATCTCCTGTGAGTAAAATGTCAGTGGTGTTTTCACACTAGACACAAATATCAGTCACACGCAGGAACCCAGGCAAAGCGTACTTTCAATGAATATAGTATTCCTGAAAAGCCTGAATATATATTTACATATCCACAAGCAATGCTTAACCACCACAACCCCGCCCTGCTGCGTGTTTGATGTCAAATAGGGATTTCTGATTCAAGAAATGGTACCCTTTACCCTGTGTTGTATAAATACTAACCTGTGGTCTGCGGATGTTAGTTTATTAATAAACATAGGTTTATATATATTTTCAACACAAAATAAGAAAAATAGTATTAGTACTGGTGTATATGCAATGTGACTAGTAACAATTTACAACAGATCTAACTAAATTCAAATAAAATAAAAAAAACTTAAATACCTGGTCACAGTTACAAGAACCTTTGTGTATAACTGAACACTATATCAACTCAAGCACGGAAACAGAGATTAGATCTCGGCAGTTACTAAAGCCAACTGTCTGACATGACAAACATCCAGTGACAATTTCACTATGGAAAACAATGGTTTTCATTACCCCAAAAGGCAAATATTATTATGTGGAATTATGCAAAATAGGTAAAGTTATACATCTAACTGATGTATGTGCATCTGGAAGGATTTCTCAAAAACATTTAGTAAACAACAGTCAGTGTGAGTGACTATGCTTGTACACACGCATATGGGTTGATTTGTTGGAATAAAAACACAAAAATAAACAATGCCATGGGTCAAATGCCAAACTGTCTTCACATATTGTTAAGTCGCTATCCTGTTTGAAATACAAACAAATGTTAGGAATCAAAAATACACGTGTAAATTATGAGGACATGGAAGTAACACACTAAATATATACTGTATAGCCTATCCGTCTGGAAGTAACTCCCTCACATCAATCCTTCAGGAGCCCTCTATGCTTAACTACAGTTGAGAATCAGCAGTACGTTTTAATGACATCGGATCCCTCTTTATTAGTGAGGTTAAGCACCTATATGAAGTCAAGAGCCCTGTTATCACCCCCTGGGGATAGCCCCACTTTGGTGAATGGGAGAGATCATAAACTCCCAAGTAAGAGATTGTTGTAGCAGCTGCACCACTCTCTTGACAAATGTTTTTCTGGAATTTTTTATTTTTTTGGGTGGGGGGATTATTGCATTATTGCAATATTACATTATTATTTTTACCACTGTACTTCAATGACAATCTATATTATTGATTAAAATAGTCATTTTTCAGTCCGCTACACTGTATTCAGTGCAACTGAAACCATTCCACTTGGTCATGAATACAAAAATAAGATGAAAACTAATTAAAACAAAGTGAAGACTAAAACGATCTTCCTCTGGTGGACATTTGACTTTTCACCTGTGTGGATTTTACATGCCCGATAACTCACCATGCGAATACTGAGCATTTAATGGATAAATTAAATATTTTGCTAAACCATGTGAGCCGAGTAAGTAAACTAATAGCCCTAAAACATTATCTCCTATAATTTTCAACATAACTGACACACACAATAAATATACATGTTGAGCTAGCTATAGCTAACAGACTTCTGTCCTATTTTCATGGCTTGTTGGCTAGTGAAATTAGTTTCTAGAAAGACCCCGGTATTCCATCAACACTTCTGCTTAAGTCAGCAGTGGACCATGGCCTAACAACATGGACACAGACACAGGTGTTGGTGGTCTGTATCTAACATCTAAGATCTTGTAAGAGGTCTTAATCAAAACACGGTCCCCTACCAGAGACATTTTTCCATCTGCAAACCAATGAGCCAGTGTATTGTTCATGGTTAAATTATCGGGATGATGGCATTCGGATAGTTAGTAAATCAGATAAAGACCGCGGTCATCCATCAAAATATAGTTCTACTCTCAAAATGTAAAATAAAGCATTGTAGCTTTAAAACTGTTTGCATCTTGCTATCTGCTCAGATATCAGAGAGATGTGCACAGGTGCTATCATTGTCGTTGGTGTCGGCCATTATTTTTGTCATCTGAATCATATCTGCCTCGGCGGTGGTTTACGAGGCTGTCAGACAGAACAAAATACCTGCATGCCCACAGCGGTGGCCACAGTACATACTTGACTCAAGCTGGGACTCATGTGGTCAGTTCATCAAGTTCACAACTAGGTGGAGAGATTATCTATGGATACAACTATTCTATCATGAAATCCAAGATTAAGAAGATATTTTAATACATATAACAATTGAAGTAATTCTATGTTTTATAGTATACTTTGAATAGAGGCAATACATTTGACTAACGAATAGTGATGTCTATAGTTCTAGCATGAGGCGGTCTGTAAAGAGATAGCCAACAAGGCTAGGCTAGTAAGTCATAGCTTTGCAACCAAGATAAACAGGGAGTTAGGCTTTGAGTCAGTTAAATGTGCTCTGAACAGTATTGCGTTTCAGAGGCTTGAGTGAGGAAGGTGGCACACATTCTGAAAGCACATGTTCAGATCACGTGCAGAGGTGCCTGTGCGTTGGGCCCCGCTGCCTGCTGCGTGACGGACACTGCGGTACCCCTACATGTGAAAGATGTGTACTTTATTGATGCTCTCTTGTGTCAGCGAGGCACGGCCGCATGTGTGCACGTCTCACCACATGGCCACCCAAACGGCAAGTCAATAACTTGCTATCAAAAGAAGATATATAGATATTATATATTTCTTTTTTTTTTGCTTATTACTTTTTTTTGCTTATTTGACATATAGTTTTAAGTGGTGGAGAATGATGGCTGTCACAAATCAACATTGGGACTATACTGTAGGTACTGTATGTTTGTAGGTTTGTATGTTGTATGTACTGTAAGTTATTGATGCAGAGCCATGGGGAGGAGGTTGTTCTGAAGCGCACCGCCAGTAGGATAACCAATGGTGTCTAAATAGTGCTGTGGTCAGTATACTGTTGAGTTTTAGTTTTGGAGATCAATAATGTAATGGCTATGAGGGCAGGTGAGGTCCAGAAGAGTGAAAATTCCAGTCGCTAAACAATGTTTTTTTAGCATACTGCATTTATCTGCGTGTCATCTGCAAATCATTGAACCATGATTATTTTTCATGAGACGTGTTTTTGTGTTGTTGCATCAAAACCAGCATCAGTGTGAGACTAAAAGTATTTCCTCACCGGGATTATAAAGTTGATCTTATCTTATCTTATCTTATTGTATTGTAATTCTTTAGGTGCCTCTGATAATTTAGGCGTGAGGTCCACATTAAACGTGTCTGTGGGGCTGTCCCAGTGCCTTGTAGCCTCTAGAGGAGGAAGGCAGGGAGCGAACACCTGCCTCACTCTTGCGACCAACAAAGAGGTTATGTTCCTGTGAAAAGCCCCCAGTAAACCTGGACACGGGCACGCAAGCCCTAATCGACCTGATCCCAAGGTGTCCCGTCTTTTCTCAAGTCCCTCCGCCCCTCTATATACCCCACCCCCCACCGAGTTCAGGGCCAGAGATGTCTCAGCCGATCATATTTACGGTCCCGGGAAGGTATTTGTGTGTGTGTGTGTGTGTGTGTGTGTGTGCAAGTTACCCCCTACCCTTGTTCACCGCCCGACAAAGTGAGATTTCTTCAGACGGCTTCTCCTTTTACCAGTGAGTTGGAACATGAAGAGGACGTGATGGGAGGTTGTCAAGTGCACACCAGCAGGCACCAGCGAGGGGAAAAAAGGGATTTGAGCTCACTGAATGGAAAGACGAGCAAAGTCCTCCCGGGAGCTATCTATCTTGCATTGGAGCTCTTGTGAACTGCTTTTTAGTATCAGGTGCGTCATATTGAGAACACATCTGACATTCCAGGGTGAATTAGTCTGAAATTCCCACATAAAAAACACCAGGGCCAGGTGGTTGACCATTACGAGTGCATGCTGTGTAGAACTAAAACGTTTTGCATGTCGGTGGAAGAAGAAGAGCGTTTGGAAGCAGGTCATGTTTTTTTTTTTACTCTCGGCCAGGCACCGACTTTTACTGGGCCTGTCAGTGGTGATTCCTATTTGCAGTCTTCTGCTCGCTATTACAAAGCACAACTAATTCTCTTCCTTTTCCATAACTTTTATAAACAAAGTAGCACCTGACCCACGTGAACGAGATTAATGCTGGTTGGGTCATTTTGATAATGATAGCAATCACAAGGTTTACTTTACGCTGTTTCAATCACTCCAGGAGTAAAAACTTACCTTATCTTACCTTACCTTATCTTATTTAATATTATCTTATCTTATTTAGGAAAAGTTTTAATATATCTACTAAAAGAATATTATCTACCAACAATACACAATAGCATGTGGACCATCGCTGTATGTCCCATTATGTATTTCGAACTCTTTGGCAGTGGGGTTTCCTGTGTTACCAATGAATTCAGTAGTTACTGTTCGCGGCCTGGCTTGTGTTTTCACCTCCATCATGATGGTCATGCAGCATGTTGTTCCTTTGAGGTATTTCAGCGTGACTTATGCCTCTATCTGGGATGGGGATGGGACGCCCCCGCCCCCCACCTCCCCATCCTTGTGTGCATATGGTTTGACTTGGTTACAGCGTGAGCGTGGTAAGATACTTGTTAAACCGTGGTATGTGACGGGCTGCACTTGCTGGGAGTCTTCTGGAGCCCCGGGATGTTCCGTTCCCCGGCGTGGGGGGCAGGGGGGGGGGGGGGGAGAGTAGTGGACGTTCCAGCTGTGTGTGCTGTAATCTGCGTGGACACGCCTCCCTCCTCATGCTCAAGTAATTACAGCCAATAGTGGAGTGTCCGAGGAATACTTCACCCGAAAGTGATAATCGTAGTGTATCTCAATTTACTCACCCCTCACAGCCCCGAAAGCTGGAAGGAAAACAAATAAAACAAGCGCTCCCATCACACAGAATGTAGCTGTAACATGTTCTAATTGCCAATGGCTTGGCTTACTGGGCTAGATCTCATTGAGTATACTTGGAGAACGGCCTTGAGTAAGCCAGTAATCCTGACTACACACCAGAGACCTGCCTTGGAGCTGCACTCCACTGCCCAGATAGAGATGCACACACATTTGAACGGGATCCACGTGAGTCAATCCGACGTGCCGTTTGATCCGAGGGAACATCTGACTTTTCCATTTCTGTGGCGCTTTATTTGGCATGGCCCGGTCCTATTGGTCCACAGAGACTAATTGTTTCTGCTAAGTGTGCTCCTCCTTTCTCTTGCGAAGAGAACGCTTGAGCTCATCTGGGGCGCTGGGCGGCGTACCGGATCCGCTCTCGCCAACCACTTTCGAAGGGCTGACACCCACATCAAGTGTAATTTATGATCCGTCACCAGTGTTTCCTTTCCTTTCCTCTCCCTTCCTCCCTCTTCGTCTCCACCCACTCTATGTTACTTCACATTAGCTCATGAGGACCAAGCAATTGTTCATCATTGCATTCGATAGAGGCATTTCTCATGGCTCCTGTAAAGTGTGTGAAGTGAGGCAGGGAAAGTGTGAAGGCCAAATGCCTGGAGGGAGAGGAGGGGAGGGAGAGGAGGGGAAACTGAAGAACTCATCAAGCTCATTCGTCTTGTTGGATACACCGGCGGAGAATGCCAAGCGGAGAACATTTCACACTTTCTGATCTTACTCAACACTCAATGAATCATATCGGATAGCAGCTTGAATTCTGAAGCCATTAGAAGTCTGCCAGGGCTTATCAATAACCGTGCATAGCCTCCCCGCCTTTCCTGTCATGGGGCTGGGAGCTAAGCCTCATTATGAGCCTCAAACGGTGGGTCAAGAACCCTGGAAGGGGGTCGCGAGATGATTTTAGGGAGTTGTGAAATGATTCTAAAGATATTTAAATAAATGTATTTAATTACGGTATTAATGATGTGTTTTGCTGTTATCTTGGATTATCTTTAAAGCTACACTCCTCGATATATGTCTGGAATTTCCCTTGAAAGCTGCATTAGATTGTTGTTTTGGTTTAAACTCACATGCCCCTCCCACACCTCTCTACTCCTCCCCACAGCTCTATTGGCTCACATAGTTCTCTGCACCTCCTCCTACAGCTGCCCACAATTTCAGGCCTAGTTGAATTTCAATGAAATCGAGTAGTGTACCTTTAATACAATTTGCATATTAAACGTGAAAATGTGTAAATATAGCAAATGTGCTATCAAAAGATGTGGTTCAATGCCTGCAAAACGATCACCCCCCACCGCTCCTCTACACGCACAGGGTAATGAGTCCATCACTAGCAACAAATCAGTTATTTTTAGGGGGTCATGGGTCAAACAGTTTGAGAACCACTGGGCTAGACTGGGATCCACTCATTCTGAACTGCTCCCAGCAGTTGGGGGGGACATCTCTGTCCAACAGGTAGTTTGGGAGATTTATGCCTCCTTTACCACACAGCAAATTGGTGGGAAGGGCAGGGGTGTAAGGTAACACCTCACAAAACACAATATCTTGCTGAGAACTTGCAAAAACATGCCAAGTGCTTTGGATACCCAGCAAAGTCAGCTAGTGTCCCAAATTGCGTTTGTGGCTGCAGGCAATGGATGAAAGACAAGCATGTTCAGTCGGCTGGATCGACAAAGGGGAACTCTTTAAAGCTGACGTCTCCATCAAGATTGATGAGGTTTGGCGGTGATGCTATCTGCATTTGCAAATGTCTTACGTTGCCCGTGAGTGGCACAGTACCCCCGCGAGTATAGTGAGCCTGCTCCGCAGAGAACCTCCTCCTGACTGTCTGAGGCGGTGGAGTTGATCAATTCAACAGTATATTTTCCACCAGCGTCTACATAACCAAGTGTCCCCCACGGTTCCTTTGCTAAACATGACCATGTTTGTGTGATGTTGATTTGCACCACAACACCGGTGGTACAAAGGAGATCTGTGTTGTGCGCGTTGCGGGCCAGACTCACCTAGTTACCTCCTGGGGGCCCCCGATGGCCGTCTGTCGCAGTCACGGACGAGCCCATCAATCCTGCTGTCATGCCAAAGATTCCACAGCAGAAGAGACTTGCCGTTTGCAGGGGCGTGAAACGACACCGTGAGCCGAGAGGAAGAGTAGAAAAACCCCGCAGCAGACCCTCTGATGTCTTTCACCTCCCTCACCGCAATGGATGCCAGGTTTTACCACGCGGCCCTCTGCCCCCCCCCACCCCCCGTGACCACGTCATGACCTCATCCCAGTCACCTGCTGCTGGGACCGTGGCTAACCTGCCCTCCTAACCCGGAAAATCAGCCGCCCTTTTTGCAAATGCTCCCCAAAGCTCGGCAGGTCAATGCGCTGCTAGGACTGATACATACCTTTCCTTATTGACATGTATGTTTGTGCGCCAAACGGTTTTGTCAAAAGGAGGAAGAAGTCGTTTTTCTTCCCCCGTGCTAATCTCTGCTAAGATCTCTGGTGAAACACATATTGAAAGCACGAGATTGAATGAAACCATCTTGCAAGGTTACATCCTGTACAAAGGAACAAAGACCCGCTCTTCAATGAGCCCCCCGGGATTGCTTGACCACTCTTAAACACTTGGAACATTTATGCAGCTTTAAATTTCTTTTTTACGTCTTTCCCCTGATATTTGGTCGATGGAATGAATTTTGTTTGCCAGAACAATTCCTCTCTCTATTGTGAATGCCTTTTAAAAACATATGTGGGTGAGTATTATATTTCTAGATGCAATTTATGACGGAGTCAAGGATGTATGAAACAGGTCACTTTATTATAGGGATCACTTGTTATATACTAGACAGAGTCACTGTAAAACCCTTTTAAAAGGGTACAAAGTAAATATTATTGTTCCATATGTTGTTTATGCGGGTGTGTCTAATAAAAGGACGAGACACATGAAAAGTCATTTTATAAAGATGTTTCCGGAAAACCTACACTCGTCGGCTTCATGGTAATAATAATTTATGCTGATCAAACCAACAGTATGACCAAAAAAAACAGTGCGACAAGTAAAAATTAATAAAGTTAGCAGGCCTTATCCTTTAACACCCTGTTTCAACATTCCCTGAAAATAACGATCTTCCTACAACTATACGATTTCGCGATTTCGCAAAGTAGTTATTGACTATATTAAATGCTAATGGGAAAGCCAGGAGGCTTAGGCCATACTGACAATTCCCATGAAACCTACTGATATTTCTTTCATTTGTTCTCCATCCCCAATTAGTCGTGGTCAGGCTGATCAAAGGCAGCAATCGGGCAGTTGCATGTGAACTGGCGTCCACTTGCAATGACATCCACAAACCAGAATGAAATATGAAATATCAAGTTTCCACGGATGTATGGACTTGTAAGAAAAAACTGAAGACTAGCAGGGTTTTCACACTGGGTAATGTGAAACATTTGGTGCGGATTCTAAGCCTCGGCAGAGGGAAGGGGAGAGCCAAAATCTGTCTGGCAGTAAAACCAGAAGCAGGCAAAAGTTAAAACAACAGCAGTCACTGAAACTCATTGATTTAGATGTCATTACGCTTTTTGCTACACTCGATAGTGTAGCACTCTTGGGTGTTTAAAGATGTGGTTACCCACAAGCCAAGCTTTACCATGGAAAGCAAAACATACTTCTGACACCCGTTTCCAGTGCACGTCTCAATATAGCAAACACCTGGGCTGTATCACTTTATAGAGAAAAATAGACTGTTTGTTGCTGCCTTTTCTCAAGGGACGACTTATTTCAAAAATTAATCTAGAAAACATTTACTAGGCAAATGAGTTTATTTTAAAATGTACAAAACATGTTTGGATTTTCACCGAAATGAAGACAGGCAAAACACTCGATATGTTAGATGTAGCATCCCCAGAGCCACACTTTCACAATGGCCGACATTCACATAATTTATTCGTTTATTTTGTTATTTCCAAAACAAAAACCTTCAAACAAAACAACAACCGTGCAACCACAAGCAATGACAGCGAAAAGAAACTAATGGGATAAATAGAGATGGCCTGTGGTGTATCATCCACATCCTCGTGTACACATATTGTTTTGGCTTGTTGACTGCTGTAAATGATGGATCCAGAGGCATGTGGAACAAAGGCTGCGCCCTAAACAAATAGTGTATCTGAACCGAATGGGTCCCTTCACTCTCCCACTGCAGTTGGCAGTAAATGTGGTGTCAGGTTCCCTTGTGTCCACTTCACCATAAATTGTGCACGAAAGCAGGCAGGTTGTGCCAATGTCAGTGTGCGTGCGTGAGGGAAATAGAAATAGAAGCAAAACACTGTAAGAAATTATTTGTTATTCACCTCACTTTGGTTAATGCAGGTTAAAGCTTTGGTTTAACCGTCAACTCTGGGGCTTCCTCACCTCAGTTAGGCCATAAACTAACCCCAGAGTAACTTAAGAATACACACCACCAGTGGAGCTCACAATCAGCTTTGTAGGCACATTTGAAGTATGTATTTGAGAAACAAGGGAAGTGAATGAAAGATGACAATTCTTTCCAGTCTGTGAAGAATGGATTATTTTACTCCAAATGTCCACGTGAGAACTTTATATTAAGATAAGAAAGCTATAGAGTGTTCACAAAACCTCAATATCCCTTTAAAGGCCCAATCCGTTATTTCTTCTTTGCCGTAATTATTATTTTAGTATAAGTGTTATAACCACAAAGTTCCTGTTTTCAGTCTCTGCACCACATCCCATACAATCTGATAGCTACCTGTGTCAGGTCTGAGCCAACATCACTTGATGTTTTTTTTTTCTCAGCAGAAGCAACAGCAGACGGAGAGCCATTTAAAATGTGAAAGTAAAATGAGGCTGGGCTGCAGCTTAGTTAAAGAACTGCCGCGTTTCCATTAACCTGCTTAATGTGCAATTTGAGAAGTAATGGAAACGCGTGAATAAAAAAAAAACGCTCGCATGAGGTGGTTTTTCAGACAATTGGATAAAGCAATAATTTAAAAAATGGAAATGGAAACACATTTTTGGCATTTAGGTCACATGACATTTAAGATATTTTTAAAACAATATTAACTGTTACACTTTCAAGTGATGTGCAAATTCATAGGTGAAGTAACCTTGTTTCATAATGCTGTTA
The DNA here is from genome assembly GCA_025447815.1 of Percopsis transmontana. Taxonomy (NCBI): domain Eukaryota; kingdom Metazoa; phylum Chordata; class Actinopteri; order Percopsiformes; family Percopsidae; genus Percopsis; species Percopsis transmontana. The sequence continues at coordinate 151,572 of JAOEHI010000024.1, forward strand.
ACAAATGTACTAATTGTGAGTTGCTTTGGATAAAAGCGTCTGCTAAATGCTTAAAATGTAAATGTAAAATGACGTGACGTAAAGAGTCACATTCTAAAACATGGCACGTTTTTCATGGACAGATGAAGAGACTGAAGTTTTGGATCCACAGTACCTCTGTAAAGTCATTGTGGACTATTATCTCCTAGAAATCCAGGATACGTGGCCGCTGCCGGGTATAAGGGGCTTGCCTTTCCGTGCATCATATGCTCTTGTTGCCTTCTATTAAGTACTGCAACGGTTGCGGTGGATGCCGTTGAAATCACTATGCCAACACTTATTGTATCTTGGAAGTTCGCCGCCATGTTTAATTGGAATGAGGGAAAACCCAGCTTTAATCGCATAACATCACTCACACTTGGTGGAAACACCCACCGTTCGCAATTGTGTTTTGTCGACTTTAAAAAAATATTGCTTCTATTTTGTGCAAAACTGCAATGGAAACACGGCTTGTGACTGTTTATCTCTGCTAAACACAACAGAGTTAAGACAACAAGTACGTTAAACAACCACATTTTTCACAGTTTAAGTAAGTGCTTTAATTGGCTGCAGAAGAAGAATGAGTAGGAAAGGGTAAAGGGTACGAATTGTGCTTTGTTTCCCCACCAACAGAAGTAACTTTGTTCTAATTAGTGTTGACCAAGACAGGTGTTGCATGCATTTTAACCTTTACCCTGTAACCTGGGCTGTTAGCTGTAAGCAAATAGCCATCCGTTAAACCAGGTGGGGTTTGGTGTTTGTGGTTTCCAGTATAGGAGGGTGGGTGTAACAGAAGCTGCAAAGGAGGTTTTTATCTATTTAGCAGGCGTCCCCTTCTCAGAGGTGTCAGAACTCCTGACACCTCTGAGGTCCTGACTGAGGACCATCCGTGGCGAGAAGACCCTTTGCAAGGCCTGCTTAAGCTTTTAACTGCTTCCTATGCGTTTCCCATCTGCTGTGGGCCAGGCAGCGGTAGGCATGGTGGCAAAATAAAGTTCATTCTTGTTCCGCTCTACATCTGGAGGCAGAACTTGTGATTAGAACCACACAACATTTCCTTTAGCTAGTTTAGCTTAATAATGATTCATTATGTATAGAAATATCCGATTCGTTTCTTATCCTGACGTCATCGGCCATAAACGGTGTGTGAATATCCAGTTCATCTGTAACTGAGAGATCGCCTGTAAAATTAGGAAGTCATTCAATGCGATTGGCTCTTTAGACTGTATTGAAGTCTAAGAGCTGTGGTTTTGCAGCGGTCGTGTTCCAACTTGATTTTCCCTCTTTAAAGGCATCTTGTCAGTTTTGCCCAGTTTGAACACTTTAATGGGGGCTCAAAATGTGGCCATTTTTAAGATGAAGGGGAGTTTGAACATTTTATTAATCCATCTTTATAGTGGATCGAGGAAGTTGAGTTTGACGATTACCCTTGGAGACCTGACATTATGTCCAAGATCTTTACTCAAGAGCTGTGAAGTTCCAGTAACCCTTTCCCGCGTGTGCCTAAAAAGAGTGAAACCCAAGCCGCCATCACACTTCATGTAACGGCTGCAAGACTGGGAGGGAATCAGACGCGGAACACTTGACCAAGCTGTGACTTGTGTCAGATCACTGTCAGAGGAAAATGTGCTTGTTGGCTGTTTGGGACCAAACCACAAGCTGGAAATGAACGAGGTGTCTTAAGTTACTCTGCCGAGCTCCAGCGTGGAGCTGGTTTACATTAGCTCTGCAGGACAGCTCCAGGACCGCCACAGGAGGCGCGGCTCAGCCAGTCCATCCGGAGCAGTGGGCTTCACTCTTTTCGGAGCGACGACCCTCACAAAGAAGTTGTTCATGGCTTGTGCACACACGCATAAACGACTGTTAATAGTATAACATAAACACAACTATTCCAAATGCATGTACATTTTATTACATTTAATAATATCATTACCATAAAAAATTATCATTATTTATTTTACATTTCAAAATATTTTCATCTTGCGATCCCTCCCCCCCACCCCCATCCCGCGAGCCATTGGGGCTTCCCGCCTTATACTTTGCAAACCATTGATCCAGAGAGGATTGTCTTGCACAAATTCTCAAGGACCCGTGGGAAAGATGTAATAACCCAGACTGAACTAACTCACTAACTAACTAACTCTGCTAACTAACTAACTAACTAACTAACTCTGCTAACTAACTAACTGCTAACTAACTAACTCTGCTAACTAGCTAACTAACTAGAGCGGAGGCCTTTTTTGTGGTCTCTCGAAGCCTTTAATGAAACAATATATTATACGTTGGCTCTTTCATCAACACTTTGTTTTCTATCTCACTCTCATGTTTCATATTCTGATCCGGGCTGATACCTTGATGAGTGGGAGCTGTCGATCCCACCAATCATTAGGCTGCGAGCTACAGCAGCTCTACGTGTTCCTGGTTGAATTGAAAAGGAAGTCCGAGCGGCCCCCCCTCACCACACAGCTGGCTACTGCCACGGGACGCAGTTATTGAACTTGACACTGCTTTTGCAAAAGAGTCCGTGCACGCTCCCCAGTTATTGCTCATTTCCCCCCACATCATTTAACACCTTGCGAGCACCTGGGGTTACCAGACATGGGCAGCTCAGTTACACACGCGGCCAGGTTACCCTCGAAATGCGCGGTTATGCTAAGTTATATGGGACTGCCAGCATGGCCTTGATACCACTGTTGGAAGGGAGCGGCAAGTCAACGAGAATGACTTCGACGCACGTCTCCGCGTTCAGTCGCTACGAGCCGAAATAGACCCGTTCCGTGGACAGTAACAGTAGCAATACAAGACGTTTTGCTTTAAAATGACCACACTGCATCCTATTGCATCACATCAGATCGATGTCCCGTTTGGTCGTTTCTCAGATTACACAACGAAAATCCCCCATGGCGGAGGTTTGCAGTGGTTGGATTCACAAAACACTGTCTTATAAAAGCATAAAAGTTTTTAAATCAAACGTTTCTGACCATTCGGACCTGAAAGTGGGGGTACGCAAAATAAGGGACATAGCCTGCTTTTTATGCCACCACCACAATGGTCTCATTTAATATGACACATGCTGTTTGATATACAAACAAACCGTGCTGTTTTTCCATTGTAACAAGCAACGCTTGTCTCGTGGAAACAACTCTTAAAGTAGCCAAGTTCATGGAAAGCCCCCACACGGCCTTTCCTCTAATTCGTGGCGACCTGGTTCACATAATCTACTTCTGTTTTGCCCTAAACAAGTAGGTGTGTGCTGCAAAACACTGCAGGCAGGCTCGAGTACTGCTGTGGTGCTGGCAATATGTCTTAACCAATCTCAATGAAACCTCACGTCCAGCACATTGTCATTGGTGCAGAGGAGAAGCTGGACCTGCTCTGGAAACAGTCTAGTCTCTGTGAGGCTCGAGTAACTCAAGATGGTGGAACCCAAAAATAAAAGTATTTGCATACGTTGCGTTAAAATGAATGTGTTTCCTACTGTATATTTTACCATGGCTACTACGTTCTTCTTTATTATTTCACACTTCACACTATGAGCAAATGAACATTTTGTACATCAACTGTTTTTGTCTATTATTATTTATGTCCTTTCTCATTTGAACTATAATTAGTGTTAAAAAACAACTATTGTTTGCTACCTTCTATTGAGTTGACTCGAGACATGGTATAGTAACCTGGCTAGCATAAACAACGAGAGAGGATTCATCACATGCACATCATATCCTGTAACTATGGCTCAAAATTCTCATCAACATAGGCTACTTTCTGCAAAACAAATAGCTATGATTTACACCATGTAGCTATTAGGCCAGCAGTGATTTATTTTTTAGATGAGAGAGTAGCGTATGAAAGAAGTGTAAAGAAACTAGACTTTATACCTTAGGATGAATCAATAGAGCTTTAGGGAAACATTTGGGTGTAAAGGGAAAAATGTTGGGCAAGATTAGGTTTTGTAAGACTTTTAAACAAAAACAAAACTATTTATCGGGTCCACATTCCCACGGAGTTTATTTTTAACAAATCATGCTCTTAAATCCACCCTGAAAGCATTCTCGTCTCATCTTGTACTTTCATGATTTGATTGTAATATCTAGTGTAATAAGTAATATTCCAAAACTAGAGAATGCAAAAACAGTAATAGAAGGTTAATAGAAATCCTACATGTATTCAACCTTTTGAACTCTGATTGTGTTGGAACATATAGTAAAGCTTTATGTAATGTGACAAAAACAGGTTTTACAGTGTGCCCTCAGGCCAGAAACAGTGCGGTGCTTTCCTGTAGACAGAACATTGGAACCCCTAATGTATATTTCTACATCTGTCAGGGCTGGCACAGAGTCACACTCACCATAGAGAGATACAGAGCCCTAAGGCTTCGCAATGGAATGGAGAGTGCTTCTGAAAACCTTGACAAAATATGCTTCAGCTCACTTGGATCTGAACGATTGGCTGACAGAAATGATGTAGCGATCTTTCCCTCCTTAACAGATCTATTTCGTCAATTCTTATTGGTCTCATGGCACAGGTGAGAGGATTCCCACAGCTATCCTATAATACCTACATAAAAGGTGACCTCAACACTCTGCCATTATTATCAATTTGTCACTTTGGCAAGACTAATTAAATTGTGAACATAGCAATGTACAACATATGAAGCACATTCAAGTGGACAGAGAACTTGGAATAGTCGTGGCTCCAAAAGAAGCAACTGCAAGCTCTGATATTCTTTTAACTTCCAACAGATTATTTATTTTTATCAGTAATTATTTTTTCACTTCAGGCAGAAGGTGCCAGTTACCATAGCAGTGCTGTGTACTGTGCCAATGTAGCTACAATATTACTAATTTCCTGTCGGTTTCCCTGGGTATATTTACTTTTACTAGCAATTAAAAGATAATATTTTACCTCAACAAAAGGGATCCAATGCAGCTTTAAATAATTACCTGACATATGCATGCGCTTAGTAAGTCAGTGATATTGTGACACATGGCAGTACGATGTTAGTTTGTTTGAAGTAGGGATTTTATGTCCTTAACTACGATTACGGCTTCTGAATCTGGACTCCTCGGCACATCTGTAAGCCAGCGGAAATACCAAAATCTTGCATGCCTCTTTGATTGTTACATTCAAGATATCATGTGCTCTACCATCCTCGCTGCTGCAAACCATTAGGCCCAGTAACTGGTCGCTTGTAAAACGCTGGACAGAAGGGGGAGAACCGAGAAGATGAGGATTCCACATGGCTATCCTGGGAGATGATAAACAAAGGGAGAAGGTGATACAGTCTAAGTGATATATCGGGCACATGTGGGAGCTTGGAAGGAATGAAGGGAATCAAACAGGACAGAATGGAAGGCAGGGGAAAGGCCTGGCGAGCTTGTCCTCTTGATTTATTCAAAGCTTGGGGGCTTGTGTATCCGAGAACAAGATCGGTTCAGAAGATCACATCACCCTGCATCCCTTAGTCATTTCTAGCCACCATGACTCCTCGTAGCTCCGGTATCAGGAGAACCAATGAGGAGACAGAGACGAGACAGCGTATAGGCCTCCAGTCCGACAGAAAGGGAGGTCAGCGCTGCAGCCGTTGACCTGCGGAGAGTGGACTTCCAGAACGAGGAAGAGGAAAACCTCCAGCGGAGATGAATGCGCTCCTTTGTATAGGTTCCAATGCAGACTCCAGGTCCGGCTCATGTCCCGTTATTTTAAAAAAAATTTGCGAGCGTTGCGCTCACTAGTTTAACCCGCTTGCTCGGAAATAGCTGCGTCATATTTGCCGGGGCTGGTGGTTTGAACTATAGCCGGCTCGCCGGCTAGGCTGAATGGCAGCAGCTGGCCCCACTAAAAGCGTCCAGATCTGGGGAGGCCATCAGCAAAGTCATGAAGGAGCTGGAGCATTTCAAATCCTCTGTTAAATTTTATGGCAAGTGTTTATGCAAGGTCATGCACATTGACTAACACCTTTCTTTAGTGTAGGGCTGAGGGACAAATGTGTACCTGGAGTTGTACGCTCTGTTGAGATGGATTGAGTCCATCTTAAAATACATTTTTGAATGCATTTTGGAAAAAAAATTCTTCTTTTTTTATTAGAAAATGTGCACAACAATTTTATTCCAGTATTTAAATATTGGAATTTACCCAGCACCCCATGTGGTAGGAATTTTGAATATTTTACCAGAGCCAGTGAGCACTTAAGTGTCCTTGCTCAGAAATCTCATATTTTTTCTAGATCTCAGGAAACCACATTTTGGCAACATTTTTTGCACCATAGATCTTATCACAGAACAGAGCATTTCAAGAGCCCGCTGTATCAGGCGCATTTCTGAGCCCCATTTATCAAACGTGTAACAAGCCATCGATGAGCAATGCTTAAAAAATTTGTTTTCTCTCTCTGTGTGTGTGACCTCGGTTAACCTCCGCAAAATGGATCCCGCCAATTGGCAGTGATTTGTTGCTCATTTCCCCCGGCATGCCAGACCTCTGGGTGAATCGCCGACCCGCCTTGCCTGCATGTAGCCTGGCCTGGTGGACACAGCTGGACCAGCCCGGCCGGGTCAGCTAGCCCCTGAACCTGGAGGGGAGCGGCAGTGTAACACGTCTCCAGGAAGAATGCTGGTCGTGGAAGTAGGGGGAGGAGGGGTAGGGAGAGGGAGGGGTAGAGGGCAGGTTTCCCCTCGTCCGACCTCCAGCAGAGCCAAAGGACACTGGAATGACCGGCGGCCCATCAGGGGAGCGCACACACATTAGCCGGATGAGCTCCCGTCAAGCGACACACAACCCCGCTCGAGGGGCAGACAGTGGGCAAAAGACAACTCCCGGGCCAAAGGGCTCCAACACACAGGGGATCCACGCAGGAGGGGTGGGGGTGTGGAGAGAAAACACTGGGAGACACGGGGGGCCCACCTGCAGAAGCCTTGACCGGGGGCCCGTTGTGTGTGGCATGAATCCCAACCGCAGGTCTCCCATTCTCCCTGTGTGAATCCCCCGGCTCCTAGAGCGTGGAATGGGCCACGTCTAGCCCCGGTGTACTGTCCCACGGCAACGCTGGAGCTCCACAGCTCCCCTACAGTCCACGGGGAGCGCTGCATCAGCCTTGTGTTAGCGTGCGCCTTGTGTTAGCGTGCGCCTTGTGTTAGCGTGTGCCTTGTGTTAGCCTGCGCCTTGTGTTAGCCTGCGCCATGTGTTAGCCTGCGCCTTGTGTTAGCGTGCGCGGGCCTTAGCCTCTGAGGGTTTCAGACGAACCCTCTCCATTTCACCCACCCCAACGTCAGTCTCCTCGTGGATTACCTTGCTGTGCCCCGCTGGACTTAGGCTGCTTAAGAGCTGGTAAAGCTATACGGCAACGTGTTCAGGGGGGGGTTAGGGACGTCAGGCTTGCTTTAGAGGCCCTCAGGTTTCACACAATGAAAGATATCCCGTGGGACAATGCTCTCGACAGGTCACTTAACTGTTAAGGAAACTCACAACAAGGCAGCTCTGACGTGCCCTCATAGAGGTTCAAATGTACGTTTGGTGTCCGATTACAGTGTGCTTTTATATTATGTACAGATTCACCACTTTTTTAGTTTATTAAAGCAGAAAGTTATCTGCTTGCCAAAACTGGTGGTTAACCGGTTCAGCTGTTGACAAATGTACACATTTTCTGCTAAATGCTGTAAATGTAAAATGTAAATCAGTAACGGTAGTTCACTAACGGCTCATTGCGTTTCTTTGATAAAAAAACAAAATCAAGGCTTTAGAGTCAGGAAATCATTTACCCCCCAATGAGAAATGATTGCTTTATTTGCACCCATACGGTTTTTCTTTTTCCTGAATAATAAAGCAACCAAATGCTGCTGATCCTGATGTTGCACTCTTTAATGTGTTTGTATTCATTTTTATTTAAGTAAATCTCTTCTACCAAGAGAATATCAGGACCCTTTTCCCCTGCGTTTTGTTTGATCTGCAATCAAAGGTCTCTAGAGAGTCACTCAAAAGGAAAAGACCAGCCCAATAAATACATCATACTAAAGAAATAAATTAAAAAATGTGCAATCAAATATAAAGTTGAAGTAAAAGTTGTAATTTATTTCTTCTGTCTGCTCTAAGCCAATGAAATGAGATATACACATTCAGAGACCCCCCCCCCCCCCTTCACCTACATGAGTTGATAGGACCAGTATCAAGACAAGGTGGAGGAAGGGCAGGCGTGTGTGTGTGTGTGTGTGTGTGTGTGTGTGTGTGTGTGATTGCGAAGGTCTGGTTGCTATTAGCCCATGTCTTGCCCAGGTTGCGGTGACTGTTGGACCCCTGCTGGATACATTAGGACGTCCCGCTTGCAAAGTATGTGTGTGAGGGAGATGGGGGGAGGGGGTGTGTGCTAGACTAAAGGATTCCTGCCCCCATGCGCACACACACACACACACACACACACACACACACAAACACGCACACACACAAACACGCACACACAAACACGCACACACACACACACACACCGTCCCAGTGTGATCTCTGTTGGTCATCCGTCAGACGTGTCTTGATTCTGTTCTATAGGCCCCACCTCTCTGCTACTCCTCCCGCACCTCTAATGCTCCCAATGGACCGGGCGACCCCCTCCGTCCCCCCCCTCGTCCAGCCAGGGGTCTGGAGGGTGGTGCTGGGGGGGGGTCCGTGTCTTTAAGGTCTCGGCCCGCTGTAGACCACCCTGCCACAGCGCTATCAGGTCCTCCCACTAAGAGACTTTACGCAGGGTGAAGCCTGTCAATTGGCTCGTTTAATTGCTGAACCCTTGGTTCCGGGAAGAAGCAGGAGGGCAACGCAGGTGTGGCTGGGGTGGGAAGAGGAAGAGGAAGAGGAAGAGGAAGAGGAGGCACACCGTCAGAGCAGATGTGTTTTTCAGCGTTATGGGAGTTTCTTTCTTCACACATCCCCTTAAAGCTCAACATAGAGATGCCGTACATCAATGCAAAGGAGGGAGTAATCCATTTGGCCGTCTAAATAGTCAAAAGTGTCTTGTTGGTTTGCTCCCTCCGCTCTTGAAGACAACGATGCTGTCATGCTGGCTAAGGTCTTTCTGGTAAGGTGTTTACACTCCATTTATTGCTCCCTGGTGCATAACACCTCCACCGGTGATGTGGACGTGAGTTTCAGTTTATTAAAAACGGTGGCCAAACCAGTGTGTGGAGAGTCAAGTCAAGTTCCACATCCCTTTAAGACATATATATA
>JAOEHI010000024.1:160893-199134 GCA_025447815.1 Percopsis transmontana
TAGGGTAGGATTTAGGCAGTCAGGTGGTCTAAGGGACTTCTGACAGGAACTGACAGTGGGATTTAGCTCCTGGCATACTGGCTGCAGATTTAACCGCCAGCCTAACCCAGTGAGTCCAGTATATAATTATTGTGATATCCGGACATTGGGCCAAGTAATGTCCGTGATGCACATCCCATTGAGGGAAGGGCAACAGAAAAGGAAACATGCCCAGATGCACCTGATACGCGCCATGCTAGTCCCATAAAAAAAAACAGATCGAAGTGCCAATTAGTAGGGCGCCCATACCTCAAACCCCCTCTTTCATCCCAGGTTTTACTCAGGCAGTGACAATTCCTCGGCGTGGAATAGCCGCGCAGTAAACCGCGGTGATAAATGTTATGAGGCTGTTGCTGGCGGAGCTTCGTGGACCTCGATGAAAGCTCGATGATGGGCTGCGACCCGGATGAGAGCGACCCCAAATCTCTGTCCGCGGGCGGCTACTTGCGTCACCGATACCTCCAGAGAGTCCCGTTTAGTTACAAGCGCCGCTAGTGAAGCGCGACGGCGCTCGGAAGACTCCGCGGTCCTCCTAAAACACATGGTCCAAGCCATTACGCTTACCCATCATGCTTTTCTCATCAGCGTGGTCAATTTGGGAAGGGAGGAATGGCTTTGTCATTCCCCCGGGCGCTGTATTTCCCCCTTTTTCCCCCAAACAATACCACAACAAATCCTCCACGTGACGTAGAAGCGGCTCAAACCGAGCCACTCTGTCGTCGTAGGTAAGCCTGGCGATGCACACTTAGCGGTAACAGGATAAGAATATGGATAGGCCCGTTTTTTAAATGGAGCCATCAGCGTGGCACTTGTCAGAAGGGGAGAGGGAGCGGGGCTTTTATGATTTCCTTTGAAAAATTGATTCCAATTTATAAGGGGTCTTGCAAGGGTGTCGTATACGCCCCCCCTCCTCCTCCTCCTCTTAATACTAAATCTTTCAGGCAGAAGCTTTTAAAACTTCAAATGCAGCTAGATCCACTTACACATGTCATGCTATAGCCCATAGCCCTTCCTGTCCACCCGGGCAGCTGAAACGCTAACGTGTGTTTCATAGACGTAGAGGTTCTTTCCAGACTAAAAAAATACAAAATACAAAAAATAAAAGCGAGGAGCGGGCGCGCCATAAAAGCGTGCACACGCCGTCTGGCTTTCCCATCAATCTGTGGACAGGCCGTGCACTGCTCAGGTGGCGTGCAGGCGGTTGTGTCCACCGCCTGAGTGCTATCACTTCTGCAGTAAGTCAGTGCTGTTAATCATCAGCGCCGTGTGTTGGACATTAGAGCCATTCGCCAAGCAGCAACCACCACAGCTGACTGTGCTTAAGATGCAGTACTGTCAACACCCACCAGGGGCTTGCTCATCAGAAGTTAAGATCTCACTAGCTCGTTTCACTTATTCTAATGGGTGATGGGGCTGATATGGTTTACGGTCGGTTAGTATTGCTCCGTTAAGATAATATTAAGGCTTAAAGAAGTACATGTTGCAACCAGTCGTGAGAGATCATATGACCCAGTCAGCCAATAGGCTCAAATACTGGACGCACTCCTCAAGACACCTCATCTCCTGGCCTCAAAAAAGAACTCTTCAGATGCAGTCCGACGTGTACGCGCACAGAGAAATACACAAATACACACACACACACACATACACACACACACACACACACACACACACACACACACACTCGCACAATCACACGCACGTCTCCATTGGACGGCATCAGGCATTCATCCAGTAGGAGGCGTGAGATTCACGACACTTACAAGAACCAAGGATTCTTTCTTGTACTGTAGCCTGATAGCTGGGGTCTCTACGGGCTGGAGGGTCTGCATCCCACTCAAGATCTCCACAAGGCACCAGGGCAGAAGCATTATCTTTATCTAGCACGCACTGTCCCATTTTCCACAGTGTTCCTGCATCCCTGTTCATAATTCTATAAATGTCAGCGTGGTGGAAATCCCAGAGGACCTGGCGTTTGCATTTCAGAGCGCGGTGAATGTTCAAGATGATGGAAAGATGTCTGTTGGTGAAAGATTGATAAGGAAGCTAGTGCATAAATCTGTTGCGCTAAAAAATCCATAGTTCGAAAGTACTGCATGTTTTACTGCAGAGGGAAGGAGAGTACAGTGGCACATATGTACTCTTTTGTCTTTTAAAATGGAAAACAATGTCACTGTCAATGGGAATATAATGTTTGCCCTTCAGCAATAAAGACTATGAGGAGAATCTACATCATAATTTAGTAGTACCGTCGCATGCAGTAATATAGTTATGTGTGTTTGGATAATGTGCTTTGAATCGACTTCATATATATTCAATATATATTAAAGTTGAATGCAAACAGGATATTTATTATTATTAGTGTTTTAGTATAGAATGGAACATTCTGTCTGCTTCTATAAAAACAACACCAAAGTTCACTTCCTGGCTCAGAGGAAGTGAATATAGTTCTGTCTTTTGCAGACGTTATAAGATACACAGAAGATGTAGCTCGCTACCGCAGCTACAGGTGGACTTGGGCGAGTTTAACGGGAAAACCACAAGAGTGATTAGTATCACATATATACTGTATATACAGTAGACAATTCAAGTGTTGAATATAAAACGTTCTCTTGTGTTGCGGTAATTATCACCCCCTTGGAAACGCGGCTCGGAGGTTGATTTTTCGCAGCCATAGGTGTAAACCTTGCCTTCCATTGTTGTACATGTGCAGGTTTTCTTCAGAGAAGCGGAGGCCCCCGAACTTGGCTGTAACCAAGCAGCTGAGTAGCACATGTTAAAAGACCTCCTGCCGTCTTCCAAAGACCCTCTTGATAAATTTCCTACAGGTGGGGCGGTTTACGACTCACTGATTCACACACAAATGTACAGAACAGTATTTTAGAGCGGAGGAGGGGTAAACTTGATGTTTACCCCTCCTCCACTCGCAGTATCTTTAAAGCAAACGTCATTCTCTCTTTCCTGTGCGTTTCAAAAGGGACCTTGTTAGTTGCACGTCTTTCACGTCTGTACATCCGCTGTTCATTTTCACAGGGGTCATATAATTTTTTTATTCGAAAAGTGAAGGGCTTGGTTTCTTTACCCTCCAGGAAAATTAATACACTAAAAAAGTGGTCGCAAGGCAACGGGACCTTTTTTTCTGCAGGTGAGAATATTTTAGGCTTCATTGGTTCTCAATAATGACTTCTGCAGTATAAATACTACTGGAGACCACATCCAATCCCCTGTTAAACATCCTGCTATAGCAAGGAAGCCAGAGATCCTATTTCATTGTTCATATTCTGTTCCAGTTCTGTTATTTTCTGAAATTGCGTTTTGCTATATCTTTTCTAGGTAATATTAGGTAAGAAATAGCAATTGTGAGTTTCACAAAATTACAAAATTATGCAAAAATATGTGTTATACTAAAGAGACATTTTGCAAAGAAATTATGCATACATGTGTTGTTGCCTATCGGGGTATTTGCATGGACAGTTCCAGCAAATACAAGTTAAACTTAACTCCCTCCATTTAAGAACCTTTCTTGAAACTTCTCCAAAAAGTCTTTGCCGGTTAGGGTAAGAAAAAGAATATTAAATGCGGTGTCCTATCAAAGTCTTATCCCAGCTTGAACCCCAGTGGCCGCAGTCCGTGGAGCACAATGCGTGATTTCTATTGTTCTCAGCCAAACCGAAGGCACCATCAGCGGCGCTATCGGTGTGATCAAAGGCAAGTGAGCTGTCTTTCCAGAGATAGACTTACAAGTGATGTATTGGATGGGACCAAACACACTTCAAGGGTGGTATCCCCTGTTTCATGCAGGCGCTCCATAAAACACTTTCATGTTTCCCAATAAAAAACGGAAAGTCCAGTAAAAAAAAATGGTGAGTCAAATGCTCATCTAGGCCTTGAATTTCATTTTCGATCCCGACTCAAAAGTAGTAACAAGTACCTGTGACAGGGATGTTCAATAATTTCTCAGCTCTATGACCAAAACATACCTTGAACATAACATCATCACCATCAACTACAATGAGGGCATTCAGCAGATGCTTTTATCCAAAGCAACTTACAATTACATGATGCTATTACATGGAGCAAGTAGGGGTTAGGCATCTTGCTCAAGGATGCTTATAGGTAGGCCACCTCCGGGAATCAAACCCATGACCTTCTGGCTGGGAGCCCAACGGCTAGACCACGAGACTATACTGCCCCCTACAACTTGTAGCAAAACAATGAAAACACCGTAAAATGTTGCATGTTGGCATGGCATCAGTATAACTTTTCTTTTTTTTACATTTCGTAACGCTATGTTTTTCGGAATGCCACCATGCAAACTGTAAAACTACACAAATGGCTACCACTACCCACAGATGAAACACATTACTGCTGGTGGGTGCTTCCCTAGTGTGCTCTATTGTGTTTCCTCATGGAACCACAACAATAATGTTTTAGTAAAAAATGCATGGATTATGACAGATTGCAGTTTTAAAGCTGCATAGACTTATTTGTGGTAAAATGTTCACTTTAATTAGTATTGTAAATAGCCCCTGTTAAAGAAGCCCCCAGGTAGTTGTGGATACAACCGAAAGTCAAAAGAATATCACAGCTTCCAAAAACAAACGTTTTTACAACACTAGACCTAACGTATCCCCATTAGCCTACACACGGCAAGGGATGCCCGCCTGCTCACCAACAGCGTACACGATGTGGCGTTCTAAGAGTATAAACATTTTTTATTTGCAGCCAATCTCCTGATCACACCAATATTGTGGACGGGAAACTTGTTTGTGCACGTGGAAGACGTGGTTATAAACATTGCTAATTCCAAAGCACTCTGGCATATAGTTTCTTGCATACAGAAACAGTCGACGCGCCCACAGGGTTTCTCGTCCGCAGGAAGAGAAAAGAAGCGTAGCCTACTTTGAAGAGCCCGAGCGCTCGTCCAAGTCTGCGTCACGCGAGTTCGCGCGTTTGGTGGTAGCCTATACCTTAGGAATGAACTCTAAGCAGGCTTGGTGTGAGAGGTCCTCACACGTTTCATGCCCGGGTATTCAGGGGAGGAATTAGACACAGTTCACAAATCGAGATATTTAGGATTGAACTGTAGCCTCCCCTCAGTTCCCCATAGAGAATAGAAATATTTTCAGACATCTGGAAAGTAAAAAAAGAAAAAAGAAAAAGATTTATAAAATTTGACCTGATTCATTTTGCATTTGCTACAGCTGATTTAATCCAGAGTGACTTGCTGTAATCGTCTGTGAAGGGTTTTGGTGTGTGACAATATTAATGTTTCAATGTGGAACAGCCTTCACTCAACGGGTATTTCTTCCTTCCATAAAACAAGAAAGCAAGAGTAAATGTGAATAACCTTCATGATAGTCATTAGCATTAGCTCCCTAGTATTATAGGCTTCCCCTTGTAAATGAACTGGCTTTGTCAACACTTAAGTGTGGAACCTGTAAAGCTATCACGACACAGTTACAACAACAACAGCACAAATTCAGTGCTTTTCCTGGTCTTCATACAAAATCTTCTCAGAGTTAATATTGTCTAATTTCAATGTCACATTAAATAATAGAACAACATAGAAGAAGAAAAGGAAATAATAAAAACCTTTTTGACAAAGAAGTCAGTCTCTCCCACAAAACAGTGTTTTCTGCTGACTGTTGTGTGACATAAAAATCCGACGCCAACATCAACAGTCAAAACCAGCATAAACAGCCTCTTTGGAAACCCGAGGAGATAAGAAATAGAAAGCAGTTTCTTCCAACTGTATTGTACAGGAAACAAAATGTGTTTACACGAACACACCGAGAATAGCACACGCTGTATTGCCTAAACAGGCCCAAAGTGTCACAGTGACAACAGGGCTCCGGCCTGGCCACCTCCAAGGTTAAAGCCTCACCCTGCCGTCCCCTCAAGGATTAACTTCTTTCCACTGACATCATAAGGCAGCTTACAAAACACCAACATTGATGTGACAAGATTGCCCGTGAGCACTAAATAAACTGGTGAACATTTACACGTCAAAACATACAGCATCGTCGGCTGGGGACATGTTTGTGAATTGAGACAGTGCATTCACACTGGCAGCGATTTTGTAGCCTGTTGTAGCAGAGTAGCTTTGTTGCTGTCGCTCGTGGGTGTGTCCGCCCTGCCCGTTCAAGGGCGTGCCTGCCCTGTACTGAACTAGTGGGGAAACTTTAAAGAATTGTTCGCCTGGGTGCATCCATGGGCCAAACAAACCACGTAAATTGTTGATACAATGCGGTTATATTTGTTTATTTGTATATGTAATGCTGTGTAGCCCTGTTCTTACTCATTTAAAAGTACTACTTTACTTCACAACAATACAGACAACAATGATCTTAGGTTTTTGAAATGTAAGAAGATCATTTCAGCAAATGGATTCCCCATACAGACCTCTTAGAGTAAATGATAAGTGGAGATAATATAATGGAATCATTGATTTACTAATACATTAGGTATACCAAGATTTTCTCTCAATTATCGGTCAAAGAACGAATCACACTAAAGTATAATTCATGCATTCAGTAAATCTCATCAGAGTTGTGTACCGCACCTTTGCAGAATTTAGATGCTTTCTCAAGATGCGAGAACTTCAGGAAGTGTGCAGTGCTGTGAATGATGGTGATTGGTAGAGACAGGTGCAAACCAGCTCCTAGCATCTGGCTGTATAATCAATGTGATGGGCTAGCTAGCTAGTGGCTTGTGCTCGCTGAATGCACCAACACTTCTGTTGCTTCACCTTTCAGTGAATTATTATCCACTGGGGGTTTTGAATCGATTATACTGGACCCCTTTGATGATGTTACTCAAGTGGAGAATGTTGAAACAATAAAATAATCATTAGCGATTCAATTTTCTCTGTACATTTTCTGTGATCTTACCTGTCTGCAGTTGCAGGCTGGTTTCCCACAGCCCTTCAAATTGGCTAGGAAGGCGAATGTGTGTGGAAGCCCTCTGGTACGGTGTACTCCCCAGTGCTGTAGCAGCATGTGAGATGTTGTCTGTCTGTCTCATTAACAATGGTTAGTGAAAATGATATGTAAATAAAGCCATATAGGATTAACCCCAACCCAGATGTGGGACTATGCGTGCATTTACATGATTTGTCTTCAGCCAGTGTGATGTGTTATTGTTGTTGTAATGTAATTGTGTTTAAAGGGAAAAATTACGAGAAGCTATTGGCCATACAAAGAGAGAACACAGCATTGCTAGTGCAGCGACTCCTGGAAAGCAAATGTAAGCTCTGGTTTTGTGTCACAAATCCCTGTAAGAGGGAACCAGCGCTCTAATTATATTTAGCTTGTAATTGTGCTCACTGAACAGTACTCCCCCATTAGAACAAATAAGGTTTCTTCTAGCTAATCTCTTTCACCTTCAGAGTTTAAATGCCACACTTTCCTGCCTGGCTGTCAGCTTGCACACTTACACATGCAAATTGTTGGGACCCATTCCATGATCTAGAATAAGACATACACTTTGCTTACGTTGTTATCCTCCTAACACCAACCAAGCTATTTTACTATGTCACTTGTGGATAATGTAAATAACCAAATTAAATTAATACATTTGTTTTATGTGTTTACTAGCCTTGAATCAATATTGCCTTTGCTGTTTTTAAACACCTCAGCAAATGACAACAGCTAAATTTACCACTTTAGACACACACACACACACTGTTTGCGGAGGGCGAGGGATTTGAATACACGTTTATAGGGCTATGCAAATCAGAGCTCCAAAGTGTTAACCTTGGCAATCAGTGTGTTTACTCAAGTCGGCGTAAGCCAGGTGCAATGGTCATACATCACTGTGTTACAGCCGCCCCGTCTGTAGCTACATCTGCTACACAACTTCATTACCTTGTGCTTTATGGCTACCCAACACTTGTTACAGTGACAGTGACTTACGAAAATGAATCCGCATGACTTTGCAGACAATGACAATATTTTCTTTGGGTGAAAAAGCATCACATAGCATTTTTCCATGGGATTTACATGAGGGTTTAGACTGGCAAATGCGTTGCAATGCATCAGTAGTTTGAGAAGATACTATAAGGTATACTGTGTGCGACAACAGGCATAACAAGACCCATGGCCTTTTAAAAGCGTTGCTTCCCTTCTACTGTGGCGTGACACAAACTCACTGAGGTCTCTCTGCTGTGCTGCTCGCACATGGACACCTGTCGAGGCCTTCAAACACCCTGAAAACCGTGAAACCAAAAAATTTGCCTATCCTCAAAGAACCCACTTCACATAACTTGTGCTGAAATTCTACATATTTTCTTACAACAAACTGAAACATGACACACACACACACACACACACACGCAATTCGCTCAGTGTCCAACAATGGAAACATTTGTTGTTTGAAGATTTACAATTATTTGCATCCACTTGCAAATCATGTCTTGAAGTTGCTCAATTTGCCTTTCTCCTTCAACCTTAAAGGTGAATGTTTCAAAAGAAGACGAGAACAGACTCCTTTCAAGTGACTCAGGCTGCTTTACACCGTATGTCCTAACACTTACCCATGGAACACTTTATAGTGTCCAAAGTTTTAAAGTGTTTAAAGGAAAAATTGAGAAGGAAGCAATGGAATAAAGAAACCAAGAATAAAAGAAAGAATAATTTGAGAAATGTCAATAACCCTCTTCTTGAGGTATACAGTACCTTTCCACTTCACAGTGAAAGTGTTAGGGGGTGGGGGGCTTACAGTAACTGTTATTCCTGCTAATTGCTGTGAGCCTGGGAAGGTGGTTGCTGTTTACTTTGAGCTGCAGAATGTCTATTCAGCTGGCGTTGTGTCGTTCATCACTGCCACACACACAGATCCACACTGTGTGTGTGTGTGTGTGTGTGTGTGAGTGTGTCTCGCTACACAGCGAGTGTGTACGTGTGTGTGTTCAATTGTTTGTTGCTTTGTGCATGCCTTTGTGAGCGCACGGGCATTGATGAACGTGTGTGTGTGTGTGTGTGTACAACAGTGTGTGCGTGTGTGTGTGTGTGTGCGCGCGCCCGCGTGCACGTTCAGGGTGTTCCCAGGCACTTCGTCCCAGGTCAGTCAGCCTCCGCGCGCCCCTATGTGAGCCTGCAGGGCTGTCAGAGCAGCCTGCATGCTAATTAAGTGCTAGCCGTGGGACACATCTCTTATTGGATTACAAGGGGCCGGGGGGAGGCGTGTGAGCGGGGGGCACATTCACTGCAGCACCCCGGCAGGTGTAAGCGACTGGAGATCCCACCGTTCCCTTCATGGCCAGTGCTCCTCAATGCAAAACACACCATGTGCCGTTTGTGTCCGCAGTCAAAACAAGCCACCATGCCATTTACCCCGGGCTCTGCTGTGTGTGTGTGTGTGAGTGTGTGTGTGTGAGATGTGCTAATGGTCTAATAGATTCTTAATGTGCAAAAGATTGTAGCGTATCCGACGGGTTAGGAATCAGTGCATGACAACAGCGCGATGGATGGCTTGCTTCAACACCTGGAGGCTGGGTAGGTGGTGGTACTGTTATGATGGTGTGTGTGTGTGTGTGTGTGTGCGTGCGTGCGTGTTGGTCTGAGATGACAGTAATAAAGCAATAAACCAGCAGTCACTGGGAGGGCAGCCACGACAAATATAGGCTACAGAAAATGGAAACATAAACTGCGTTAGACTTAGCCCATGTATTCTACAGCTTTCGTTTTACATATTTACCTTTGTGTAAGCAACATTTTACATGGAAATGTATCTGTGTCTCTGATAAATAAACGCACCGTTAACTCGATGTAAACGATGTAATTTCCAGCCTTAAATTAAGGAAACCAGAAATGCTAAAAGGGAAAATTCCCAGACGCTCACTTGACGGCTTGAACTGACAAACGACACCTGTGAGAATTGAAAACAATGCTACTGTGTGAATAAAACAGTTGATAAGAGGACGTGTTGGAGGCCGGGGCGGAGAGGGGCAAACCGCTAAATCAACAAGGGCGTCACTCTCCTGGCTGACTTGATAAATGTGACACTTTGGGAATGGGGCGACGACGGCATCAGCAGATAGTTATCAGTGGCGGTTAAATGTGGACTAATAACGTTCGGCTGAGCACACAACTGCTGTCAGTGTGGGCGAGTTTTAACTGTTTTACAGGGCACAGGCGAATTCGTGGACCATTTAAAATTATAGAAGACAAAAGCAAACTAGACCTACACTTTATAGGAATATTATGTCATATATTATTGGGGGTTTTTTACGTTTTTGATTGGTTGTCTAAAGTCTACACGCACGTGCATGATAAGAAATCCGAGGATGTGAAATTAGTTATATTAGCCTGACCCCTGATAAATCCGTTAGATATTGACATTCATTGAGTGGACGTCCATATGGCATCATATTTGCTGTTCATAAATGTCCAAACTGGCACCAGGTCTATTCAGATCGGTCTCCCTGGTGACAAACAGTGTCAACGGAGGCCTCAATCCCATAATCAACAGAGCTGCTTGAAATGGTCACTCGCACTGCACTCTCACTTTCCCTGTGAGAGAGAGAGAGAGAGAGAGAGAGAGAGAGAGAGAGAGAGACTATGTGCGTTGTGTGTGGGGGGGGGGGTATAAAAAAGTTTGCTGTTGTCTTATATTAATAAAAATAAAGACACACTCGGCTTGTATTTAGGACTGTAGGGGGAAGCGTCTCATGCGTCCTCTGCTTGTTCGCTGTAGCGGGGTCCGTGTGTCGGCTTGCCCGGCCGCACTCTACTCTGCAACGGGGGGAGTTGAGGAACAGTTTGTGGGCCTGTTTCATTTTGTTATTTATTTACGCAGACGTCGATGTTATTGTAGGCTATACGTCAGGGAGGTCTGTTTGGGTTGAAGTGTATTACTGCATCTGCCAGTTTATATTTGTGATAACCAATGCTGCTTTGTTACCCATTTGGTTTCAAATGCAAATAATCGAGAAATTATCGTCGCTCCAAGACCAACAAATAATTGATCTATTTGCCTTGCTTTTCTTTCGCCTCGGTTATCTATTAAACCTTAGTAATCCTATTAATAATTTTGACAATTTGTATTTTATACAAGCATAGGATAAAGCGTAGCATAAAATATTTGCTATGTTTTAAAATACTTTTTATAGGCCTACTATTAGTGGTTAGTCATTTTTGATGTAGGCTATATACACATTACTGTAAACTAGTAGGGCACAATATGTCTATATGTCATTTTTACGATAGGTGACATGACATTAATAAGTGGCATTGAGGGATTTCAAGGAACGTTACCTAACATGATTTTTACATTGAGATGCAAAACATTCCCCACCAAATCAACTGTGAGCAAACAGTAGACCACATAGGCCTACTGTAGATATGTCAACGTTTTCCACATGCGAATATTATTAATTAGATGTTTTAAATATTTTAGCACATTGTAAGTGAAAGTTAAACAAAACTTAAACACTTAAACAAAATAATATCAGAAGCTGTGTGTGTGTGTGTGTGTGTGTGTGTGTGTGTGTGTGTGTGTGTGTGCATGCTTCTATTTGCATGTAGGCTATACTGTATGCAGACTAGAGTGTTAAAGATTTCAAGGAGTTCCTTTTTAATGTAATACCCGTGTTGGTGTCCTGACTTAATAAAAACCTAATGTTCCACGGGGGTGAAATAGTGAAATACAAAGCTTCACTGGAAGAGTTCAGTCTAATAACGTTTATTGGCATGAGACAATTTGGGTAACGTTAAATACTCTACACTGAAGTTATTAAAAACATGCACGTGTAAAATATAATATGCATAAATATTAGATTGGTATTCCTAAAAAAAAAAATTGTCTAATTTACATTAAAAATCACGGAAATACAGTGCCTGTGTCTTGTTGCCTGTGGTCTTGATGCCCTCCCGATGGAACAAAAAGTCAGACAGTTATAAGAAAATGGTCGTTTATAGTGCAAAATAGGACGGTCGGTAGCGTCAGTGGAAGGCCCGGCTCATGGTGGGCGACGGCCTCTTCAGGATGGCTTCCACTGAAAAGGACAAAGACTCGCTCGACCCCACCTTGGTCCCCATCGGCTTTGACAGAAAGTCTTTGGCAAACCTGTCCGTGGCCTTGACACTGTGCCCGTCCCTGTATTTACGGGCCGCCTCCTCTAGGAGCTCCTTACAGTAGGGCGACCGCAGCTCGGGGCCCGCCCCGGGCCCGGGCTTGTCGCTCAGGGCGTGCTGGATCCGGGAGTGGAAGGAGCTGAGCTTGACGGAGAGCGCCGTGTGTTTGGCGCCGTCCTTGCTCGGCCTGCCCGGGCCGTGGCTCTGGGACTGGTGGGGCCCGTGAGTGGGGAAGGCCTGCCCGAAGGCCCTCTTAGGGGGGGAGAAGGCTGAGCACTCCCTGGGGCCTCCCCCGGCGCTCTGGAGGTTGGCCCGCTGAGGAGGAGCCGCCACGGGGTCCTGCAGGGCGGCCGCCCGGGACCCCTCCAGTTTGGCGGCGGCGTCCTGCTCGGGGGGCTGGCTCTCGGCGGGCGTGGCCTTGGGCTCCCACACGGCGCCGGGCTTCATGTTCTGCACCGCCGTGGCGTTGAGAAGGCACTGCTGGTACAGCAGGGCGTCGCCCAGGGCGCTGGCGGCCGGGTGGTGGTGGTGGTGGTGGTGGTGGTGGCCCCCGCCCCCGCCCCCGCCGCGCGGCCACATGACGAAGCCGCCCCGGGGGTAGTGGCGGTAGGTGGTGGCCACGCTCACGTTGGAGGAGA
The DNA here is from genome assembly GCA_025447815.1 of Percopsis transmontana. NCBI lineage: Eukaryota > Metazoa > Chordata > Actinopteri > Percopsiformes > Percopsidae > Percopsis > Percopsis transmontana. The sequence continues at coordinate 173,648 of JAOEHI010000024.1, forward strand.
TCAGCTCCACGTTGGCCGAGGCCCCGGCCGCGTACTGCAGGGACATGTCCAGACAGCCGGGCCCCAGGAAGCCACACAGCGGCTCCTTGGGCTGCGGCTCTGCCGACGGGGCCCCCGACGACGAGTAGGCCGCCTTGTAGGAGTTGTACTCTGCGGCGTGGTGGTGGACCAGGCTGCCGGGGAACAGAAGGGAGGCCGTGGGGGTGCCGGGGGGGCCCTGGCTGCTCTCCAGCTCCTTGTACTCCCGCTCCAGCATGATGCTCTCCAGCTCCTTGTCGGCGAAGGCGCGCCGCTTCCTCATGCGGTCGCTCAGCGGCGGGGGCAGCGGCGGTCCGGCCCCCAGGTACGGGTCGGCCTGAGACGGGCGGTATCCTGCGGGGTCGAGAAGGCGCCGTTACGTTTACTGTTTTATGTAGAAGGATTGTTTTGAAACATTGTAGATTATCTCAATAGTTTTGTTTCAAAAAACATTTAAAAAGAAGAAAAAAGGAACCACAAATTGTTGGGGAATATTTCAGGTGAGTTTATAGATTTTAAATCGGGTTTGAAAATAAAAATTTTGAAAAGATATTTCAGTTGTAGTTTAAATGTGACATTATTGTTCTCTGTGCGAATTAGATGTAGGCCTACAGTATTATAGCCTATAGTGCATGCTGGGGGAAATAATTAATTTTTAAGGTACAGAAGTTACCAAGTCCATACTATCCGTTTGATTTTGTCACCGGGAAAAAACGTTAAGCTAACGAGGGGTTACTTATAAAGAAAAGAGGGAAGGAAATGTGAAGAGAAGCCGAAGACGGTTTAAACCATGACGCTGAAATTCCTGTTTGTTATTGTCGACTTTACCTTCTAGGATGCTTTTGGCTAGCATGGTGGACGGCCGCATATGTCGTTGATAAATTGGTCTCCTTTCTGCTGGAATCTGCTTCCCGGAAATCCCTTTCTTATCCTAGGAAACAAGACGACAAAACATAAAGAAAATAAATGAAGAAATAACACATTTCAGAAGCCCAAATTGTCATATATTTTATGTTCAACAGATAATTTCTATATTTTCACATTTTCGTTATTCTCTGGTTGTTGGCCTTTGAAAAGTTATTTTATACACGTTTAACCCTAATTGCGTTTCAATAAGGCACCAGGCATCAATTTTAAATATTTTTTTGTTGCTGTCCCCTAAGAAACAAATGGGTCTTGTTGTTGTAGAAAAATGTACACATAGATAATTCTTTATACGAATTAGTTTTTACTATAATTGTAGGATAGCCTACATGCGCGCAATATTCCAGGTATTGTTTTTTGCCGGAAAATATTGGTCTCAGTGCTCGAGGCTACATCGCCCTAAAACGTAAACACATCAAACGGCTTACTCGGCCGTATTCCTAACGTCGCAAGGCGTCATTCGGAATATTATGCAAACGGCATATGCTGTTTATTCACACACGAGCGCTTTCATTCATTCCGTGTCACAGTATGACCTATTCTGGAAAACAGTGGAACATGAGCACGCGTGTGATCGTGGTCGATTTAGCAGACCCGGGATTGGTGGTGAGACAGAAAACAATTACGAATAGGTAATTCAGTGGACGCTTGTATCCAAGGCGACAATGAGAAGGCCCGCAGTTATAATTAGTACAGCGAGGGCATAGGGGTTTTAAGGGCGTCCTGCTTCAAGGCTGCCCACAGGTAGGCCAAACTCCGGGGCTCCAAACTACATGACCTTCCGGTCGAGAGTCGAACAGCCGGACCAATTTGACTAGACTCTCCCAAACACACACACACGCGCGCCCTGGCACCCACCTCTGTGGCCTGCTGCCTGCGCAGCGCCACCTGCGCGGCCATGACGCGCTGCCTCTCCACGACCAGGAGGCAGTTGGCGCACTGGCAGTCCCGCCAGCGGCAGAAGCGCTTGTGGCCCTTCAGCGACGACACCACGCCGTGGTTCCGGCAGCGCGCGCACTTGGGCGTCCGGCTCAGCTTCCTCTGGTCCCCCGCCGCCGCGGCGGCCCCCCCCGCTCCGAGGTGGCCGGAGCCCGGGCCGTCCCCGTCGCCCTCGGGGCTGCCCCCGGCCGCCTCCTCGTCGTCGTCCGCGGCGTGGCCGCCCGGCCGCCCGGCCTCGCCCTGGTCGTCGCTCTCCGTCTCCAGACTCTCCACGTCGATCTCAAACTCGCAACCGGCGCTGTCTGACATGTTTTCCGACCCCGCGACGCGCACGCACACACGCGCGAAGCTCTCTCTCTCTCTCTCTCTCTCTCTCTCTCTCTTTCTCAGCCTGCGCGAATGTGTCTGCGTGGGGAAAACACAGGTATAGGTGTGCGTCATGATTAATTAATTTACAGAGAAACGCAGGAAACTACAACGTTAATTTTAACATAAATAACCCCCCCCCCCCCCCATTACACCGGACAGGGACACAGCAAAACGTCTTATCGAATCGAACTTACCTCCGCGCGAATGCAGAAGGCTCTCGAAGTGTCCTTTATCCAGATTGTGTCAAAAACCGGAGACGCGCTCAGTTACACATAAACTCCTGGTGATCTTCTGATTGGTTGGCTCAAGGAAACGCAGATCGGCCCTTCTGGGATACGCGTCTTCGCGCACAGCGACGCCGGGACTTGAAACTTCTCTATGGTGCTCGAGACGCAAAGCGCCACCCCTATGAAGAATTTAGGTATGCGCTGTGCGCGTTGTGATTGGCTCATTTTTTTAGCCCGATGGACCAATCGGCTGCCAAACGAGGACTTTCCAGTCGATGAAAAGCTTTCAAGGGAAGCTGTCTAATGCAAACCTATAAGCCTATTTATCAACAACAGTGGGACGCGGGCTATGTGTGAAAACATTTTGAGGGCACAATTATCCTTAACCGCAAATATGGATCACGCGCATGCGCAGCTTGTTGTTACTTACTCGTAATTTGTGGTTTAAACAAATTCACAATATTGTTTTTGGTTGCGATTGGCATTTTGACAGTTACACTATATTTTGAAAGGCAAGTAGCCTATAGCCTATGTTGTGTTTGGGCATCAAAAACCATTTCATTATTTTGGTTCATATGTTCGTGTTGTAGGCCCAGTCTTTCCTGAACTTGGCCTAGTGATTTACAAACGACTTACAATACCTGAAGAAAAGGCAATTGTTTGATTTTGGAACAGAAAACGTTTGCTGTAGGCCTGTTAATTCCTTCTAATCTTGCCTTATCTAAAATTGTAGCTACAGCGTCAAGTCAACAGGTCTCTGCAGCGTTGTTGTACAAATGCTGTGTGGTTGATGGTCAGATTACCGTATTTAAATGAGCCGTGTGAGAGCGCGTCCAAGTTAAATGCTTCCAGTGCTTGTTACATTGTTCACCTCTGCTGCCGCTCAGGGGAACATGGCTGTTTGGCGCAGATGGCCTCGCGGGATGATTAGAATGTTTTCACAACAAGCGCCTGAGAAAACACACTGTCAGCATGCGGGAGTGTGCACACACACAAACACACAACACAACTCTCGCTGTTCCGAGACACACCAAGGGTGAGTCATGCCCGCGTCCGACCCGTCGCATTATCTGTCCCAGCGAAATGAATAATGTCTAAAATTTACCCGTCCGCGTTTACGAATTTAATTAATTATCGGTTATCGGTTCACGCCGCTAATAAAACGTTTTTTTCGCAGTAGGCCTATCAAATTTACGGTTAGTGTTGGCCCTCCCACAAGAGCGAGTGACACGGGTGTTTTTAGGTCTGCGTAAAAGATGTTCCCCTTTTGCATAAAATTTCAAGTCCGCCTAAAAACGGTAGGCCTATTTCAGGACTGGTCCGTGTTCAACTGATTTACATTTGTTTTATTTGCCTGCCTCCGCTGCCGAATCTCGACACGGACGTTTGCGAATTGAGTCTTAATAAACGTGAAAGTGTGAAGAAAAAAAACACTATGCTCGATTTTACATTTTAATAGTGGAAATTCTTATGAAAATCAGATTGCCGACTGTTATAGTATGTGGTGGTATGGGCTATCAAAAAGAAATCGGAATATATGAGTCTAAAGTCAAACCAGTTTAAAAAGAAGCGTGGCCGAAGTCTAAAAATTATTAGCCTATAGGCCTACATTTCATTTAGCAAAACTATAGCAGTTAGCTCTTTTAAACACGCCATCGAAATGAATTTAAGATTTCACACCAACTGCACGAGTCCATTCCCCGTCTGGATATGGATCGCTGTTGCTGAGGGCCCCAGCCACTCTTATCCGGTCCCGATCCGCGACCCCATCCGGCGGCCCTGAACAGCCCGCGATGTGCTGAAGACGTCGGGCGCGCAGGTGCAGTTAGCCCCTCGCTTGCCTTCTAGTTTTATTGGACGGCTTGCGAGCGCGGCGGCAGTCCGGCGGCGGTCCTGGATGCGATGTCCATACAGAGAAGGTTTTGATCTGGGCTTTCAGAACACACCGCGGGCCGGTAGCCTACACAAAGTGGTAGGCTATACGTGGAACCTACCGTTCTATGGCCTCCAGCACAGTTTAAACCACTACAACACACAGGCCTAATTGTTAGAGAGACGCTTTAAGGACATGCGTACAGGTCCAAAGCAATCAAAAGACAAATCTCTTGACCGGGGCCATAGTGGGCCTTTAGTGGGCCCACAACGACCCCAACGTAAAAGGAAACATACGGATGAAGTGTTTACACTTTGCCACAAGTTGTTTTGCAGTAGGCCTTCACGGCTGGGCCTTTGGCGTGAGTGAAACAACAGAAACAATGTTGGAAGTGTCCCGCTGTGTTCGGCAGGCACGCCATGAAGAGTAACAGGAGCTGTTTCTAGTCAGCAGAGATCTGTGGGCTCACTAATGGACCCCTGTTATGTTAATTAGCGTCTGACGGACGGGTAACACATGCGACATGGCTAAACACTAAAGCATGCGTCGTTTGGCTCAACGCGAGCATGAAGGTGCTTTGTTGAACTATAATATCTCATATGCTACATGTGCTGTAGACACGCTACAGTCAAAACAGCCACAATGTTACATTTGTAAATATGTGGCATATGTGACATACATCTCGGAAAATCTATTATTCCCCAATATATAGCCTATTTAATGTGCTCTGTGTTGTATAGGCTGTATGTATGTTTTATGTTGTATGTAATAAAAAATAAAAAAATAGAAAATATGTTAGCCTATATTCTATGGGCCTATATCATAATTTTTGATTGATCTTCTGACTTCTGGCGTTCATCGTTTTATGACTTAGCCTCTATATATAATTTTAATTTTAATATTAGGCGTATAGGTAAATTGCTACATTGTATTGTCTTTTCAGCTTCAGGCTTATCCACAATATTTATATTTTTATGTAATAATTTTCCTGCTACTATTTATTTTGAATGGTAACTTAATTTGATAAACGACACGCCTTATTCTTAATAATATAGTACTGGAATATCAATTGTGTTGCATCACTATAACACAAACGGTTTATCTTGGGGTAGGCCTACTTTATATATTAGGAAGCAGTGACTTGGTGTCGCAGTGTACACTATGCTGTAGGCTACACAAAAAATGCTTTCGTCGTCCACAAAGTGGCAGACTTGTGCGTGAAGTAAGTTCAGGTTGAAGAAAGTAACTTCTCCTTGAACCTGACACTTTTATCTCGATCTGATCTCGATGGTTTTAACAATCTGTTCCTGTGAGATGCCTTAAAGGCATGTTGTTTTGTTATTCACGAGGGAGAATGAAAATATAAATTATTTTATGCAGGTTGAATAAGTTGACAAAACAAAATACAAAATATCTAGGCTACATCATATGCCACTGATTAAACGTGTAGAACCACCAGCGTTGGCGAAAAAAAGACTAAATCCATATAATCACATCTACTAAAATCAAAAATTGATTGATCAAAAAATCAATCACGTTAAATAGCTACAGGTAAAATAAATGGGGAGACAGGCAGTAGACGATTGCGAAGTGCCATGCTGCGTAACCATCATAACGCCAGATGGCGCCATTGGAAAGGTTTAAAGAGAACCCAATGTGGGAACAATGTGGGTTATAGCCTACCAACAAAGCAGTGGACCAATAGGGAATCGAACAAATACATAAAGACGTCTGTTGAAAAAATATCTTCATATCTAAACTATAAATTAGACGCCATCTCACCCTCTGTAACAGTAATGATTTGGTTTTGTCTTGTTTATTGACAATGTATTTATTTAGCAGACACTTTAAAATTTGTTTTATGTTTAGGCATGTTGCTAAGAACACTAGCGTATGTTGGGAATCAACCCCAGAGAGACAAACCTCCAAGACCAAGTCTACCCTGCCCTAATATTAAAAATAACCAGGTGGCTTCATTGTCATCTGATACCACACACAGAAACAGCTGTTTCTCTTATGCTCTCATACTCCATTTAGACTATGGAAGGCTAAGAGAGAAGGAACAGGGATTAGCTGATAGTTAGCTAGTTAGCTGATGTTAGTTAGCTGATGGTGGCGGCATTAGATTAGGTGGTTTTCTATTTTTAGGATTAATGGCAATAAAATTTTTTCATTTAAACTGCGGTTATATCAGTGTGTGCTTATTCTATGACAAATGTGCCTCCTACTTTGACAGGAATGTCTAGTCTCGACGCCATCTGTATGACTGTTGGGCTGTTTATTTATGCTGTTTGTTATATTGTTATGGTCACTTGTCATTTCCCAAACATGCATGATCGCACGTTGCTCACAGATCTGTGTCATTTAGCTTCTTAGAAAGCATTCTTTTGGCTGTAACTGAGCGAACACTGGTTCCTCATAGCACACCATGCTAATGAATTCAAAGCAGTGTTGAATTGTTAAATATTGTATGTATCATATCGCTTTTTCTGTCTGTTCACACTGTGTGAGGTCCTGTGTTCCTGGTACCATGCCCAAGAAATACTGTATACTGTATGTTTGCATTAGTACAATAATCATTCAGTCTTTAATGCTCATTTAAGAACGCCTTTGCATTAGAAATCAGCATGTATAGGTTGTTAGACCAGCAGTGTGCTCCAGCAGAGAGCCATGGAGCTACATGCCCCTAGCAGTTTGGTTTTGAATTGATCATATACCAGTTACTTACCATAGGTGTCATCACCAAAACCGGAAAGGAATAGAAGATGGCTTTGATTTAATTTAGGCCTCCCTATGCCACGGCAATACAAGTTACCTTGAGACTGAGCACGCAACTATATGAATCAGATATGAATGAATAACTAATGTACATACAAACTGTTAGAAAGAAGCCTTAGCAGCAGCCTATTTCATGTTTAGCATTAAGCAGCTAGTGCACAAACTCCCCTGGATAGAACGCTGGGCTACGCAGGAGTTGGCTGCTGAGCTAGCCCCCTGTTTTAAGGTACCTATCCACCCCTCCCCTCTACCAGAAGTCCTAATCCCGCACCATTCCCAACCCCTCCGCCTACTGTACAGTCCCACGCCCTCTCGTGTACAGTTGTGTTTTAAAAGTGGAAATGTGCCGTTCTGGAGGCTCTATAAGGCTATCAAGTGTCACTGTGCGTCTGGAACCCACAAGCTCCCAGTCTCATGGAGGGCTCATTAGACCACTGTGCTCAGTTGGTAAACAAATGTTCCCAGACTTTGTACGCTAGCTTAGGCCTTCAGTGCAACCCGACGCTCCAAACAAGGAACAACGCTAATGACAGAAATCAGATCCGTTTAAGCTCTCCCCAAAGGTTTATTTGGCATACTCTTGACATGCATTGGCGACCTTTACATCAAACAATATCACAGTACTGTACATGCTTACAGGAAATGGTTAAATGATTTCCATAAACAATGTGAGCGGCCCTCATTGCGTTACATTCACCCCCTCCTGATCACGCACGTTCCCCCTGACAGGGACGTTACGCGGATGGTAAAAAGCCACGGCTCGTCACTAAAAGTTCAGTCCAAGACAAGATGCCCGTCCCCCATTATGTCTTCCTCTATGAACACATAACCATCATCCGTTCACAATACATTTTTGGTTGCTCTCCGTGTCCCTGCAGCTAGCTTAGCTTAGCTAGCTAGCTTAGCTAGGCTGATGAGTTCATGATGCGGGAGTCCGCAGAGTCCGACCTCTCCTCGTACTCCTCGTCGGGGGAGTAGAGGCCCTGGGGCTTGGGCCCCAGCGGGCAGCCATCCTCCCCCGGGGGCCTGGGGAGGCCCGCGAGGGCGGGGGAGCTCCGCAGCGCCGCCGGGGGGAAGGGGGAGACGTAGTGGGCGGCGGAGCGCAGCTGGTACTGCTGCTGCAGGGTCATGGTGTTCCACAGGGTGACGTCGCCCGGCGCGAAGGGCCCCGCCGCGCCGCGCGCCAGCGAGTTGCGCAGCACCAGCGGGTAGCGGGCGGGCTGGGGGAAAGACGGGTGCTGCAGAGGCCCCGCCATGCCCAGGGACCCCGCCACCGCCGCCGAGTCCGCCGAGAAGCGCAGCGACTCGGGCACCCGGAACGCCGAGCCCACCGACCACTTGGCGGAGGTGGGTACCGGGTGATAGGAGCCCAGGGCGTGCTCGAACAGGTGTCCGTTGGGGGGCAGCACCACGGCCTCCGCGTGGGGGTCGGCGTGAAGGTGGGGGCCTCCGCCCTCGGGCCCCCGGCTGGACAGAAGCACCTCGATGGCGCCCACCAGGTCCCCGCCGCAGCCCCGCAGGATCAGCTCCAGCACGGGGGGCTTGTGGGCGGGGAAGATCTTCTTGAGGACCTCCAGCGGGGGCCGGTTGGCCCGCAGGTTGAGGGGCAGGGACACGGAGCCGGCCGTGCCCTCGATGAGGACGCTGTGGTCCCCAGGGGGGCCGGAGGGGAGGAACCGCCGGGGACTGTCCGACTTGACCCTCGACCTCTCCTCGGCTCCGCAGGGGGCCTTGGGCGGCCCGCTGCCGTAGCGGCTCTCCTCCGGTCGGGGCGGGGTCTCGGGGGGGTCGGGGGTGTAGCAGCAGTTGGGCTTGGAGCCCTCCGGCGAGCTGGAGGGGTCCTGCTCCTTCTCGCTGGAGCTCCCACCGTTCTCTCCTCCTGACGCCTCCTCGGGAGCCTCGTCGGGCGCCTCTGGACACCCGGAACAGGAGAGAAGCAGAAGAACACACGGAAGAATCCAAAGCAAAGCAACGTTAATGGGAGGAGGGAGGTATGAATCCTTCACCAGGAATTTCAAAATATACTAGAAAATAAATTCTATACTGTGGCACCTCCTGCGAGTTCTCCCCTCAGAAATAAGGGGTTAAGAAGACCTCTTAAGGGGAAAGGTAACACACAATAAATAGCTTGTCAACTTGTCTCCAACACAGCTATTTATGTGGTTTGACTTGTTTGTTTTTTTTCCCCTACAAAGCCTTTAACACGAAGTGCTGACTCGGTGCCATTGAGGAATCTACCCAATGCAGTTTGACCACATTTTGTAAAGCCATTGCCTGTTGCTTGGTAACATTTCACTTGGAGTTGACCTCCCGCTGGAAATATGGCGATTACATTCGATTTGCCCTGTCCCGCGTTGATTACAGTAATCTTTTAAAGCGCCCCGCGTTATTTGTCAAAATGAAATGGGGCTGGTGTGAAGTCAACGGCAATTTGCTTGGCCTTGTGTTCAGCTACTAGAATCAGATCAGGGTATAGGAAGACGGAAAAGGACCGTTATGGAAATCATAATAAATAGTAAATGCACGAAATGTCTGCATTTGGACAATTTATCATAACAGCTGCAAAGAAATATCCTATTAAGCCTAAAAATTTTGCAAACAAATTTAAAGGAAAATTACAGGTTTAATTGCTAAGTAACCCTGTTAAATTATTTTTTTTTAATCTAAATAATCGGCACTAACAAAAAAAACATTTATTTAAAAGAAACGTCCATGAGAGCACTCACCGTCAAAGTAATAGAATTTACATAAATGAAAAATGAAATAAAAATGAGCAAAAAAATCGTTGCTTAAAATAAAATGTAAGTTTAATATAATCACATTTAATTGAAATTATAGACAATATTATCCTACCCATTACTATTATTATGATCCATTATAACCATTAGGCCTAGCATTAGATTTTCCGTATTAAACTGATATTAATTAACAACCGACAAATTGAAATGAAAGAATCAACGCTGGAAAAGGAAAACAAAAATCACCGTTTCACATTTAGACTTTTATTTGGTCAGGCTTTATTTGGTCGGGTTAGTTACCTTTTCATTAAATTAAACGGCACATGCACGCGTGTGAATTTATAAGTCTAGGCTATTATTAGTAGCCTATTATTTGGTCAAATCACGTTATTAAATACCGGAATGTGTTATACGGTGCACTGACAATAAAACACTTTAGACTTCACCAGTCAGGGGCTGTATGAAAACAAAATGTTTGTATTTAAACACACAGGCTTTATTTAGCAACATTTCCAAAATACCAATAAATCCAAATGAGATTAAAAAGAGATTTTTTTTAAATAATAACGTTGGTTCATCTAGCCTTTAAGCTAATATGCCTGGTAAAGCTAATAGCAACAACAACAACAACAACAACAATAATAATATTAATATTAATATTAATATTAATATTAATATTAATATTAATATTAATATTAATATTAATATTAATAATAATAATAACAACCACTACACTATCCTACTGTCATTCTCTTTGTCAACTTTTCATGACTCCTCAGCGGAAAACAAACGGTCCCTACCCGTGCTGGCCACCTGCTCGGCGCTCCACCTCAGCTCCAGCTCCTCGGCCCCCGGCGGCGGGAGCCCCTGGCCCACCTCGGCCGACCCGGGCAGCGTGATGCCGGGCAGCGCTCGCAGCGACTCCGGGATGAGGCTCTCCAGGCTCTCGTTGGCCTGCTGCCTGCGCAGGGCCACCTGCGCCGCCATGACGCGCTGCCGCTCGATGATCAGGATGCACTTCTCGCACGTGCAGTCCTTGAAGCGACAGTAGCGCTTGTGCCCCTTGAGCCAGGACAGCACGCCGTGGTTCCGGCACCGGGCGCACTTGGGGGTCCGCTGGAGCGGGGCCCGCGGCTGCGACACGGGGGCCCCCATATAGAGGTAGGGCGATCCGTAGCCGTTCATTTTTCTTTCTCTTTTTATAAAGCGGCGGGTCAGACGCGCGCTATTTCCACGAGCGGGCAGACCGCACACAACAAGCGCCTCCGCCGGGGTATAAAATAAAAGGCGTGGCGCGGCGCAGGTCGGGTGCTGTCAACGCAGGATCAAACCCCGTGGTGGCTCGCTACACATGCGAGGAAAGAGGCGTCGGCTTGTGTGGGCGACCGCGGATCCGCCTTTCCCCGGAGAAAGATAGGCATCAGACTGATACGCGCGTTTGGAACCGAGTAACCAAATGCCGCGTGCTCGTGTCAGAGCACTGCCAGTAGGCCTACGTACGCACACCCACACACACAAACACACACACACGCGCGCGGCTCAAAGGCCAATCAGAACGCACCGGCGCCTTGATTTAACGCCTCATTAAAAGCTCTCTTCTATAGGGCCTGCAGGGCTTATAGTCTACATCCCGGTTTCATCAAGAATGGGCCCGTGGTTAGGCTACTTCAGCTCTGTGAGAAAGTTTAAACTACAGCACCCTATAGGGCCGATTGCCGGGAAACAAACTCCCACTATTATATAACGCATTTTCAGCTTCGCCACCATCCCCAACTGCAGTAGGCTACATGCAAGGTAACCTAACTTTGACTCGTTTCAGGTCGAATAAGTGAATAACGTGCCTGCAGTTTCCAAAAGGCCTGTCACTCATGTGTCAAGTTTTAATTAAAATGTAAATCGCAAATCTACAAAATATGTATTATATTGTATTGACACCCTACAGACAAAAGGTCAGCTAACGCACTCTGCCTCGCAAGTAGGTCTATTGGCCCGCATCATTCCTGTAGACGTAGCAATTAATTCCGACGAAATATAACCTAATGCCGCGTGCGTTGCCCCACCTTGGCCCAACCTTGCATAGCTCAGATGATTAGCTCTGTATACACGAACGCTTAAAATGTTAAGCATAGCATAATATAACCCCCCCCCCACACACACACACACACACACACACAGACACACACACACTCCCTTCTTTTTGCAGAGAGGGGAAAATGTTAAGGATGGTGATATGTCCCCTTCGCCTTGCCTAATAGAGGGCATTGAAACACAACACCGGACAAACCCGAGGCCCATTTCTAACCATAAAAAGGTTTATTCAAGCAAATAATGGGATCCAAGCGGCGGGGCTTCAGAGAACACGTCCGTGGTAAACTTCACCGCGTGAAGCCCGTCTCCGGCACTATTAAGCTTTTAATTGGGAAATAGCAGAGGAAAATTCAAGGTGACTAGAATACGGCTTGCAGTTTGTGCCGGACCACTACATTTGTAGGAGTGGGGGGCCCGTGGGTGAACGCCTGCACAACAACACATAATACATTTATTTATGTTGTTCCTTGATGAGAGTAAAAACACAAGCCCTAATAAAACTTGTCGACGTGTTCGACAGTAGACGGGTTTGACGCACAGATGGGCCAACACCACTTTCAAGGAGGATGTTTTAGATTCTGCCGTGTCTGAACTCTTACATTATGAATTAAAAAACAAAATGTGCTCATTAGTTTACCCGAACAATTAGGTATAAAAAAAACGGTCGTTAAATGGTAGGCTATTGCTAGCCTAGCAATCGAGGCTAACACAGCCTACATGATGCAAGTTGCATATCGTCTATCTTTAAAGATCACATCTATTTCAGACATTCGCTTTCGCACAGCAAACCATTTAATGTCAACTGAACAGAAACGATTGTATACCATGGAGCTGGTCATTACATTTTGCTGTTAGAATGGGATTAGTGGGCAATGTGACAATTATCACTAAAAGTCAAATATTAAAATAAATAAATAAATAAAAATAAAAAATAGATAGATAGATAGATTTCAATAAATTTATTAAGATTTAACATTATCATAAAGTTAAAGGTTTCTTCAACAAACGGAATGCTTTTGAGCCATTTCCTCCCAATGGTAAACCTCTAAATATTAGAGGTGTTCACGAGGGATGACATCCGATGACATTATCATCTGCCTTCATACCTCAACACACAACACCGTAATTAAATAAATAGACTTCATTCTCATCGCGAGCCACCGTAAATTTAGTAAATAAGTAGACTAAGTAATAATAAGTAGGTTCTACGTTATAATAACTAATAATTAAAGTAAAAAAAAAAAAATAATTATAAGATAATTTGCACAGATGTTACATTATAATCACATTTGACAGATAGTATAGGCCTTTACATGGTGTTATGGTTGTGTAGTCAGGTATTAGCTAAGTCAACCATTAACTCCCACAATAACTGTATTCACATTTAATTTCAACTTGCACATGATGAGTGTATATATTTGTTATTATATATAATAACAAAAAGATATACACATTATGAATAGGCTACTATTACTTCCCATACACACACACGACTCTAAATTGCATTTTTGAAACTATATTAATAGTTGAGGTTTAAGGTTTGCAGAGCCCTTTCCACATTGATAGCACTGGAGAATCTGAAAATACGCTGATTCGATGAGCCAATCAGAAGACACATTAGCTAAATGGCATTGGTAATTTAGGAATTACGCAGTGACTTTTAAAACTGCTAATACTTCGATGTCTTACTACAGTATTAATTACTGTTAGTAGGCCTATAGTGTCAAAATCCCGAATGCCAATAATTTTGGAATATAAGCGTAGCCTACATGAGGGAAATATTCTTAACTATTTTGACATTTGTCATATTGAAGCATTCCTAAATAGCTTATACTATCGTTTTACTAAACATAGTCACAAATGACCAAAGCAATTATGAAGTAACATTTGCTTTTTATTCTTAGAAGTTAGATCTATGTTCAGATAGCCTTTTGCTACGTTTTACGTTACCTTTTGTTAAAAATCTCAGTTAAAAAAAGGCGTGAGCCTGAATATTAAAGTCGACACTTTTGATGTCTTTTTGGGACTTGTAATGCATTAGTGCGTTTGCTGTCACAAATAATTATCCCGATAAAGAACAAATGAGGTGTTTCTGCAAGCTTTCCTCTACACAGAGCTGCTAGTCCATAAACTAGGAGGGGCTGACCTCTGCGTAGAGTTATAATAACGCTCTGATTGGGGGGCGTGGTTGCCAATCAACAAGGCTGTCACAGGCGCGCTGATTTAGGTGTCCCCAGGGAGGCGGGACTACTGCTCTATATACGCGGAGGAATTAGCCCGACGTTTAGAATTAGCTGGACCTTTGGAAGAGAGTATCAGCCCGGACAATAAGCATGGTAGCTGTCACTGCGACCTCCATGGGAAAACTAAACATTTTATGCCATTACAAAATCCACTCCGTTTGTATTATTAGGCATTAAGGCAGTATAGCCTATTGTACATAGAATGTAGGCCTATGTTGTAAACCTTGTCACTGAATTTCTGGAATGCTACTAGATAAAATGGCTCTGGGTAATACATTATGTGACAGTGTGACTATAATTTGCATTGTGTTAAAATATCTAAATAACACTGAAAAGTAATAACAACCTAACGTCCAAGATGGTGTTTATTGAGGTTCTGGTCAGTTTTGCTCTGCAACTAGATCGTACGCTCCATCTGTCCCAAGGATTTAGAAGAGTGGCCAAGAAGTCGTTTTTTATTGTAATGCAGAGACAGAAGTCTGTTTTGCATTCATAGAGCAGGGCAGGGCAGATAGATAGAAGACGGGCAGGACAAATGATGGGGTAAATGTCTACAGCGGCCCCATAACTTGGTTTCCCCTGTCAAAGTGTGGCCTGTTTATTGGCGCTCGGCTCTCGGGGGCGTGGATGTTGATGGCCGGAGCCCTGTCTGTCCTTCAGATTAACACAGCTGCAGCACGCCAGTTTTGTTGCGGCTCTGCTATTGGTCAGCCCGCCTCGGACCAATAAAGAGAGAGAGAGAAATTAACTCCTCTCGTTGTTAAAATCTGTTATATACAATGGTTATTAGCAATAAAAGTTTATTAACTGATAAAAGGGCTATAATAGGAAAATACTCCACTTATCTATAATGTTTAAAGGTACACTCCTCAATTGTGTTGTAAGGGCCCAGAGCACGAAATGTCTCTCCCAGCTCACTGTTTACGTTTGTGTGTGTGTGTGTGTGTGTGTGTGGTGGGGGGGGTCTAGAGGAGTGCAAGTCACCCAGCACTTAGGCAAAGCGAATTGCGATAGCGTACCTTTAAAAGCGTTCAAATACCTGAAGTCGTTTCATGCACATGTCTACCTGATGTCCTGTAATCCTTTCAGTCAGCGGCGAGAAGCACGTCGGTTTCGCTGCATTGACCTCCACTCAGGTCCTCCGTCGTGTAGGAACCACACGGGCTCAGCTCGTCCTCCAACACACCTCAGTCGTGTAGCAACCACAGTCCGACGAGGGCGGCCTGCGCGGAGGAAGACCACTGAGGAAGACCACTGAGGAAGACCACTGAGGAAGACTACTCAGGAGCCTTAAAACATCAGGGGTAACGACAGCCCATACGCAAGGAGGAGCCATGGGGTTGTTAAACTGGCACATAGACAGAGGCCCATAAGCTCCCATTATTTTACTGGAGAGGATTCCCATCATTGATAACGGCATAGTGTGTCATTTACCAGATGAAACGAGTCATTAGGACAGTCCATAAAACTATAACACCATGTAATTTATGTTTGTCCAATCATTTTAGCAGTAGTTTGTTCAGTAATGCAAAACTATAAACGTTGAACATGTTTGTTTTTTTTAAACCGTAGATTTCTTAAAGGCCCTGTACGCCCACACGGGTGTTGGGAGCTAGTCCATCTGATTAGGCACTCTGGTTAGAAGTTGGGCGGAGCTACGTTGCATATTTTGTGACATCAGAAACAGGAATATACTCAAAAGAACCAATCAGAAAGGTGTCAGTTGTCGCGCCCCTAACAGGTGCAACAAAAGTGACATATAGGAGAGTCAGGGAGATGTCAATCAAGCGAGGTCTGTACACACACCAGTCCTGAGAAAAGGTCTGTGGGCGTGTATAGGGACCTTTAAAGACCAATTCCTTTGGTAACTTTAATGGCATTATCACTGAAGCTTATAAAAAGAGAATAATTTGCCCTGTGTAAAACTTTTTTTTTTACAGCATATCCAAGTCATCATCAATCTATTCTTTAAATGAAACTTTATATAGTCATTATTTTCTGTAATGGTTAATGGGTTGCATTTATAAATCCTAAACATGAATGTCACTACAACAGTGTAAAAAACGGTTTCATTCATTTGCCAATAAGACAGATCAGATATAATGAATGCTTCACAATCCTCCACACACACACACACAGACACACACTAATCAAGTGCACATTTCTGTTTACATAGCTAATAGCGGGTGTTGCAAACTAAACAGTTGCCCTGAAGTAGCTTCGTCCTGTAGCTAGGTAGCTAGCTACTGGCACGTCACCAGACGGGGGTGGGTTTTATCTGTTATGGTGGGGTATGATATATAAACGTCAGGGCATCTCAAGGTAAACCAATCCTGTCCCCCCCCCCCCTCCCCCCCCCACACCCTTGCTCTGTACACAGGCTACGCTACAGAAGGACAAGGCCTAGGCGCCCGGTTCCTCGTGACAACCATGATAAAATGGCCTTCCTTAACTAAACTCGTAAAGCACGGGGCAATAAAACTCAATCTTCTGTAAAATCCAATTAAGTCATTATCTGACTGATTGTATCTTTAATTGAAAACAGAAGTGACAGTAAATTTCTGTGATATATCAGGATCAATCGATACTGCTGTACAATCCAGTCCCAAGAAGTGATTTATAATGTCGAAGCCATATAGGTAACTCCACATTCCTCTCTCTAAAACCACTGGGGGATGAAATTAAGAGTAAGTGCATTTCATAAAAAAACAAGATGGTCGCATTATTGATTACAACAGACGGGTCAGAATCCAATGAATGTTTTTAGAGTGCACTACAAAAAAATACAAGTAATTTTCTTAGTCTGTTTTATAATGCGCTTATTTTGCAAGGCATCACATTAACACTCTATCATTTAGAGCGTTTTTATTGTCCCTGCATGAGCCTGTGGCAACATAAACTCAAGAGACACTGGGATGAATTTGTTGCTGTTTAATTAAAACATAAATACAAATAAACCATTTTTAAAGCTTACAATTCAAAATGAATCAAACACTCCAGCATAAAGATTTGGCCTGGTCAACTCAACAATGGTGCGAAAATGAACACTGTATTTAACTAACACTTAACAACCACTCCATAGAACACAGGAATGTGTTGATCAACTCATTATTTCCAAAAATGCTAGTAAAATGTCTGTTAGTTTAGGGGGCATTGCTGTTATACTGCATATTGACAGCTTGTTAAAATATATAAACCAAAGGCACTATTTAAAAAAGTATTTGAAGAAGTAGATTAGCCTAGCCAGTGCATACACAAAAACACGAGGGGTAAAAAAAAAAAAATGCAACTCGAGCGCACAGCAAACCCCTCTGGATAGCAAGGGGTATACATTGAACACACAGTCAAATCCATTCAATCCAAATGTCACGGATTGGTGCCATTAATTATCAGCCAGTGCAAATCGCATGCCACCATGAGAAAAGGGAGACATGATTCACGACCAGCCTGTCTGTTTACCATCTCGACTGCAGACGGGATGCCTCCATTTCCCCTACGATGGCTCTGTTGTAAAGATGCTGAATTTTTTTTTTTTAAATCTTTCAATTCCAAACAAGTAATCATTCCGTCCACCTCAAGGAACCAGTTACAAAATAACTGACATGTAGGAATTCATAATAACCATGAAATAAGATGTCGATCCCTAAAAGACCTGATTGTACTACAAGGCATGCAAATACTGTATTTAGATGGTGGAATAAAGTCTTTACAAGTCAAGGGCTCAGGAACTCTGTCTTTCACTTTGAAGGAAATGTAGTTTTGTGTTTACAAAATTCTTATTTACAAATATGGGCAATTCTACTACTAAGCACAATGGAAAATGTTCATGGTGAAGACATTGCCTGCTTAATAACAGCATTCAATTATTATAAAAAACCTCCTACTGGCCACAGATATACCTGCACACAAAGTTGCACACACAATGTACTGAATTTGGCCTTGCTTAAAACATCAAACGTGCTTTAGATAAACAGTAACAGGAAAAATATTTTTATGTTTATTACTTAAAAATACTAGCATAACTGCAAGGCAATAAGTGTGTATATGAATTGTAAAAAACTAGCTCACATGAGTAGTCAATGTTAAATACCATGTGGCTTTGGAACGTTTTCTAGACGATTCCGACTTCAGGCTGCTAAGATCATAATTGTGGATCTGTCCTATCAAGAAGGCTTTACATTTGTTAGAAGAAAGATGGGGGGATGTGTCCATGCCTTGGTTTTATTAACATTCACTATTAGCCTTTAAAGACACTTTCCACAGCCTATTTAAAGATTTTGATCAAAGCTAAAAGGAAATGTAAATGCTAATTAAATTACCTACACCCAAAGTCCAATGGCTTTAGTTTAACGTACGTAAATGGAGGGAAAAAAAGAGCATTTAAGACATTGATGGCAACCTAACTCACTGTCAAAAGCCCTCGGAGGAAGATGCTCTTAAATCACAGGACAAACATGAATTAATTATAAAACTCAGTGGTAAGTGTGGATCATTCAACAGTAAACTATGTAATTGTTGAATTGATGAATCTTGAATTTGTTCAAATTTCAAACTGAATTAAAAAAATAAAAAGTTGCAAGAATCAGAATTTATTTTCGCTGTATATTTATACTAAACCGATAGCACCAATGCTAACGTGGCTGCTACAAGCACGCCCCTCCCTCTCTGCAGCGCCGGAAGCTTCTACTTGGCCGGGCTCTCCACGAGGGCGTCCACGGTGAAGCTGGCGGTGTCGGTCCCAACCTCACACTCTGTCTTGACGTCAGAGCTCCCCTGGGGGTGCCCCGATGGACCCACCATGCCATGGCCCCCGGAGTCCCCGCTGGGCGAGAAGGCTACTGGGGAGGCAGAGATACACGGAATCAGATGGACAACAAGAACATGGGCTGTATCGCTAACTAAGTGTTGTTAGCTTACCATGACTGGTGTGTGACCTATTCTGCTGTTGACACATGTACCAATTATTAGTCGCTTTGGTTAAAAGTGTCTGCTAAATGCTGTAAATGTAAAGTTGATCACAACTGATCCAACCACAGGGGGACTGACAGCATTCATTTAGGATTGTTGGCCTAAAGATTATTTGTGAACTTTCAAAATACCTTTGCTGCTATTACAATGAGCTAACTGCGAGTACAAGTATTATGGAGCAGGTGGGGGTTTCTTGCTCAAGGATGCTTACAGGCAGGCCAGGGATGTTGGGGATAGAACCCAGGACCTTTCGGATGGGAGTCACCCACCCTAACCTCTGCTAGATCAGCTCTTAGAATACTAAGCACTTTACAGTTAGCAATTATTTACTGTTTGAAGAATGAATAACTTGAAGTGTATGATAACTTTGATTATTGTAATTATTGACTGTTTGAGGAGTAAATGATGAATCTTTGAGTAATGCTGTGCAAATGCATAGGTAAAGTAACCTTGTTACATGATGCTCTCCATATTCTAAGAGAATGTTATCTGTTTGCAAAAACTGGTGGTTAACCGGTTCAACTGTCGACAAATGTACTGATTGTAAGTCGCTATAAAAGCGACTTACAAAAAGCGTCTGCTAAGTGCTGTAAATGTAAATGTAAATATAGCCTAACGTGGGTACAGACGAGTGTCTTCTAGCTTTCAAATACTGATGGTGATCTATGGCGTACATTACAGAGCATCCTCTGACACTGAGGCCAGCATGGTTCTACAGTACCGGAACAGTTATATTGTGCCTTTACTGAACTGAAGAGAACTGGCGATAGCAATGCACAACACACCACTGCAGTAAAGCACAGTTCTAAACCAGAGACACCATGGAAGAGGCCGACCACTTCAAGAATCCTGAATAGAACTCTATGGGAGGAGTCCGTAATGGCAAAAATGGCGGCTGTATGCTCCCCGATTTATGCTATAAAAATATTACCGATAAGAGGAAGACGTTAAGCATGATATCAGCACCAGCGGGTACGCAAATATAGATTAAATAAATAATTAAATAAAAGATTGAATAAATAAAAACTAGCAATACTGTAATGCTGGCATGAGCATGTGAATTTTAATGTAGATATCAATATGTTTTGTTTTGTTTCTTTCTTTTAGCTCACTTGAACTTGTTTCAGAAGTGTTAGGTCACCCCTGGATCCCTATTTGCCTCTATTTAATTCAGGAGTTAGCACTGAGTAAGCCCCCCCATTCAAGTTTTGTAATGATTGAATAATAATTTATAATAACTTAATAATAAGTGTATTATTATTAAATAAATTATAATCTCTTTCCCCACTTTAATTAGGCCTAAACAAAGTTAGTCCAACAAGCCACATTTAGAAGGCAAAGGGCCTCTTTCTCTCTCTCTCTCTCTCTCTTTCAACAACATTGGTGGGGAAGAAGAAAGAGTCATTTTTCTCCTCATTAACTTCCTTATTGGTTTCAAAGTCTGATTTCTGCCGCTCTGCAGTTTGTCACCAATTCCACACGGGCAGGTCGGATCGTTAATGGATATGTTTATGTAGCTAACTAAGTACATCTAGAGCTTTTACCAGTGGTCTACATATACAGCAATATTGCGTGTGTGCGTGCGTGCGTGTGTGTGGGGTGCGGGGGTGAGCAGCAGAATCAGCCAGTTCACAGTGAATCCTCTCTCCGTTGATCAGCAGAAACCCTATGGTGGAATTAAAGGTGAATGCAAATGAGCTTGTTGTTTTCAACACCAACCCACGGACCGCATGCACAGATTACACCTAATAACCCATTAAACACTCCTCTATAGAGTTCCCGCACCCCCGGAACCCACAGAAGTTCTGCCCCGGCTCCCTGTTTTAAGCACAACTCTCCACAACTGTGGGCCCGCGGTAGGTGGAGGAGTAGAGATGAGTGCGAGCCACTACGCACTGCAGAAAGGACATGCGCTGTCGAATTATTAATGGTTTGATCCACAAGGGCGAATCCTGCCACTAATCTAAAGAAGGTCCTGGGTAGTAATTCCTAGCATTATGAAACTTTAGTTCACGAATCACAAGCATGTTATAGTGATACCAGCAAGGCAGCTAAAAATATGAACAGTCTGCTTCTGGTTGCGTATTAATAGCTGTGCTCTTTTTAACAAAGTACAAAGAAAGTTCAAATATGTATTTTTTTCAGCAGTTGCATCGCATAGCTGATAATAGCTGTGCATTGGAGACAAGTTACAAATGAGACTAAGCATTTTTGCATTCACCTGAGCCTCCCCCTTGACACCAATGTCATCTGAACATTGCAGGCCCAAGCTATTGGGCAGAGCAACGTTCCTGCACATCCTGCTAAAAACTGGCTGCTCACTGAGGTGTGTGCTGAAGCTCGGGTGTAACAAGAGAGGCTTTTCTTGTCGGTAAACGTATTCTCATAAATGAACTTCTGCCCTTTCTCCTGTCACTCAACAGACTATATAAGATTACCAAACTATTAAACTGTCTTTGTGTGGAATAACAAAAGGAAGCTTTTCTTAACCTCCCCCTTGTACCGATGAGGGAGGGGGAGGGGGGGGGGAAGGCACAATAATTCCTGCCGCTGCCAAAAGGGGAACAAAAGCTCAGATGTGAGAAGATGGTAATTGGGTGTGATCCAGGCTTCATCCTTGACATCCTACCACCGTACACAGGGGCAATGGGGGTAGATAGCACGCTAATGTAAACATGCACACGGCACACCTATACAGTACGCTGGCATGTACGGACGTGCGCGCGTGCACACACACACACACATTGTGTGGCAAATGTTGTCATTTCATTTCAGAGTTCAGCCATCTTAATGCAAAACTATCACATCTCAGAGCGATTCACTCCCGAGAGCAAAGCGACTCATTTCTCGGAAATCTAAAAACAACATAAACTTTTTGAATGTTTCAATGCTATGCGTGCTATCCTAGCAGAAGCTATTATCTTATCTCAGGGGCAAGATTCAATCTTAAGAATGATGGGTTGCCTGTCACATGACAAGGTTGGCCTAAGATGAAATAGGACCCATTAAAATGATACGAGCAGTGGCTAAAAAAATAATATGTCCCTGGCCCTGTTTGAAAGTGGGGCCCAGCCATTGGTTGGGGCGGCACAGCATTTGACTGAGAATGACCCTCAGAAAGATGGACGCTCCCCTCTCATGGAAAGACATGGGTGTCTGGCTCATCATTAGGCCAGTGGCAGGGCTTAATGGCCCAGAAAACTCCGTCAAAGAGCGGACAGGCGGGCTGGCTTTTAAACAAGCCATGGCTGAACAGAGTCAACATTGAGCAGTTGAAGCCCTCTGTCAGAGAGCCCTTGTAGAGAGAAAACAGCTTGTTTTCATGAAAGGCACGTAGCAAACAACAAAAACACTTGCCCTAAAACGAGGGCGACTTTAACCAAATATACAACCCCTTTATTGTCCCTGTGTTGTATTTATAGTGTCAGATAGCAGAGAAATACAGAGAAACAGAACGGGGGTGCTTTGATAGCCCATCAAGGGAACACAGGTGCTTCCAGAGGCAGAAGCAGGTGTTCGCACTGTAAAAGCATTTCGATAATTTACTACAACTGACAACAGAAATATGATCTAAAGTCTGGGCGTCACAGCTGAACTTATAATAATTAAAAAAATAAATAGGAGAGCAACTACTGATTATTTTTATAATTATCTGTTAATATGATGATCAAGCTGTATATAATATACATATTCTCAATTAATTGAGTACTCTATAGTAGAAAATGTCAGTAAAATACACAAGTTCACAAGTTATCTGAACC
Source organism: Percopsis transmontana (assembly GCA_025447815.1). Classification (NCBI taxonomy): domain Eukaryota; kingdom Metazoa; phylum Chordata; class Actinopteri; order Percopsiformes; family Percopsidae; genus Percopsis; species Percopsis transmontana. The sequence continues at coordinate 196,574 of JAOEHI010000024.1, forward strand.
AAAGCAGGTATCATTAAATAGCTTAATATGTTTAGCCAGAAGACTGACTTTTTAGTATAGTCATTAACATTATGGTCAAATTGTAAATGACACTATTTTACATGACACATCCCTTAACTGATTTTTCCATTATAGAAATGTAATTTGATACATTTTCCGTTGAGCGATTAATTGATGGTTTGATTAAAAGTGTCCCCCCCATAGAGAGTGATATACAGGTATACTGTAATAATAATAAACATTACAAAAGCCAAAACTTGTCAATTCAACCCTAACCTAAAGCGTACATCCTGGTTTTCCTGAGACAGTTGTTGGCAGAGAGGCAGTCACTTCTACAGCCATCAAGGTGGACCGGAGAACACTTAAACTCCCATTACTGGTTCATTATGGAGCGAGCAGCAGGGCGGCTACGACACTGGCCTGACAGAAGGTGTCAGTGTTGGGGTCAAAGGTTAATTAAGCAGAGAGGACCCCTCTGCTCTTGCATTGTTAACCAATCTGTCCCCCTGGTGGAAGTGACTGCCGCGAAGGCGTGACACGGCCTCCTCGCCCCTATGCTAAATCTCCATCTCGGCTACCGTGCCCCATCAACCCACAAAATGGCCTGTCACTCCGTCTCCGGGGCTTCTCACGCGACCCGTCCAAAAGTTATGGACGTGCGATAATGAATTGGGAGCGGCCCGATCAATATTTGCGGGACATTTCTATCACTGCACTTGGTGCGAGAGATTCATTGCGAGGCGACACGGTAAGAAAAAGGCCAGAGAAAATGACACAAGAAGCATGAAATATATTGTGGCGCATAAAGGAGCCTCGTGCGGTGCTAAAACCGCCAAATGTGTTTATCCAGGTTGCTCAACTGTTTTTACGCTGCTGACAGAGAAACATCATTTGTCTCACAGCCTGCAGTGCTGATCAGCACACTGCCAGCACATCCCCTCTCCTAACAGATAGATAGGATAGGATAGATTAACCCAGGGTAAGACTCTCAGCTTGGACTTAAACAGGTTACACATTAAACATGCTGTAGATTGTGAAGAAGAAAGAATATTCAGACTTGGAATGGCCCAATATAAACATTTTAAACAATGATTACATGTGTGGTTCTCTAACATTTCGACCCGCAACTCACTAAAGACACCAAGAACCCCTTATTTTAAGATCATATCATAACAGGATAAAACATTCAGTATCTTGAAATCCTCTCAGCCCCCTAAAAGCATCTTGTAACCCTTGTGAAGGTCCTGACCCATACTTTAAGAACCACTGGATTACACAATTACACAAATGCCATAAACAGCGATTGGGATTGAGAAAGATCTTTGGCTTAATAAACTTCAATTGTCATTTTGCCGTCTTAGAAGTTTGAATGTTTTAACTGGTTGACTATCAAATATGTTGTGTGCAGAATCCCACTTGGGTCTCAGCACACAAGATCTTGGTCAAATTTCATTATACATCTTGAGAATACATACGGCCAGTGGAGACATCAATAGCGTTGTAGACGCGTTAGAAGTATGTTTTTGAGAAAGAAAAAAAACATACCATGAACGAGGGACAATTTTATGCCAAACGGCAGCATGTGGAAAGGAAAGCACGCTTTAGAGTTGAGGATTTAAGTCACTCACAGCTGGATGTGTATGTGTGCGCATGCGTGTGTGTGAGTAAGAGAAGGAGAGAGAGAAGGAGAGAGAGAAGGAGAGAGAGAGAGAGAGAGAGAGAGAGAGAGAGAGAGAGAGAGAGGACATAAACTACAGTGGCCCCGGCCATTTAATGTCTCCACAGCCCCAGGCCTGTGTTAATGGTCCTGTTGTACAACACATTACAACGGTACTTGTGCACCAAGCAGACAATTACACTGGTATTTACTCCATCCACAGCGCCGCGGGCGAGAGAGGCACTTAGCACAGCCGAGGGCCAGTGAAGGGAGCTTGACAGGCCAAGCAGGGGGACTCCATGCTTGCTGTGGATGGAGGCAGCGAGAGGGGATTGAATTAGCAGCTCAACGGGCCTCAGGGGCCCCCAGGAGCACCGATGGGGCCGCTAACTTCAGCCTGGCTTTCGCTTGCAGTTGGGGGGCCACTTCTCCAGTGCTTCTGGCACTCCCTCCTCATTCAGTGATCACCTCCTAAGCACATGGAAAGACACGGTCCTGGCCAAGGACATCTTGAGTAGGGTGACACTTATCAACTGGTGGCTTCCATGCTACGACTCTCTAATCGCTGTGCCAACCTGCTGCCCAATAACTCCCCGCTCTCAAACCAACACTTCTGTCACTTTGCATTTATTGCGATGTAGTGTCCTTGTGAGTGTTGTCCTATATGTAAAGGCACAGAGAGCCAGAGTACAAGCGCTTCACTGTATTTTTAATACACATCACAATAAGGATAGTCTAGCGGTCTGGGTGCTGGACTCCCAGCCAGTAGGGGGCAGGATAGTCTAGTGGTCTGGGTGTTGCGACTCCCAGCCAGAAGGTCGTGGGTACGAGCCCCAGAGTTGGCCTACCTGTAAGCATCCTTGAGCAAGATGCCTAACCCCTACCTGCTCCATGTAATAGCACC
>JAOEHI010000024.1:208234-224244 GCA_025447815.1 Percopsis transmontana
TGTATATATATGTGTATATATATATATATATATATATATATGTGTGTGTATATATATATATATGTGTGTATATATATATGTGTATATATATATATGTGTATATGTGTATATATATATATATATATAAATAATAACAACACCATAGAGAAACCAAATGCACACTTTAGTATCCATCATTTCATTAAAGGTACACTCATCGATGGTGTCATAGCGCCCCCAGAACCCCAATTTCTCCTGCAGCTCACCGTCTATGTTTGCAACACCACCGCCCACGCAAAAGGTGTGAGACTGTAGGGGGAGGGGTAGAGAAGGGCACGGGCCACTCTGCCCTCAGGTGCAGGAGGGGTCCGCAAGACTCAAACCTAAACAGCATGGACAAAGGCAATGGCAGACACAAACACAGGCCTGCACCTTTAAGAGAACCGATTGCACTACATAACTACCTACTGAACTACACTTCCCTTGTACACTCTCTCTCTGCCCCCAAAGCTGCGGCTGCTGTACGAGTGCAACCCCATAGCCTTCATCATTGAGCAGGCCGGAGGCCTGGCTACCACAGGGACCCAGAGGGTGCTGGACGTGCAGCCAGAGGCCCTCCACCAGCGGGTGCCTTTTGTGGTGGGCTCCCCCGACGACGTCAACGAGTACCTCTCTTTTGTAAAGAAGCACCAGTAACGTTCCCGTTGCCTCTTTCGGTCGAGTACCGACTCCCAAGCACCACTGCACAGCCTCGTTTCGTTTTATACATTGTAATAATTTGACAAGGAATTAATAAATTGCAGTTAAGGAGTTGGGTTTAAAAGGTGTTTTTGTGACCAGAATAAACCTTGTGGTTTAAACCAGCTAAACTGGTTTGAAAGTCTGACAGTGCATACCTGTCCCTCACCTGAGGGGTTTAGAATGTCAAATGTGCTATTGCAAAATTTTTAAATTACCTATGAAAATTTAAAATAAAAACAAAAGGCAACAGCTGATTAATTGCCTTGACATTTAGAGTAATGATACAGTAAGCATGAATCGGTTAAGTTTTGGTTTTTAAAAGGGCACCTCAAACAAACCACACAGGCTTAGATAAAACTGTTAATACACTTGATGCCAACTGGAGAAGTCTAGCAGTAAACAGTATCTAAAATTAACCAGCACTGCCTAAAATAACTGTAGAATGTTTAGGCAGCAAACATGTTCAGAGGTAGACCAAGAGTGAATTACTGGTTATATGGTAGGCAATGGAGTTTATTTAAAACAAAATAGCCTCTTAGAAGGTTAAGTCACATGCAAAAGATGTCCATGAGTCTAGCTTTGCCAGCAATTTGACAAAGATATGAAAACCAATATTAAAATCTTACTGGGCCAGCCTGAAGGTGTGGCTTTTAATGACGTTTGACAGCATTTGTGTTGGATGTTACATTGAGCATTATAGTCAAAAGATTAAGGCCAGTGCTCTCAGTTTCAGAAATTTATTTGATCACAGTGGAATAAAAAGAGAAAAGGAACATTTTTACAATGACCCCACAACTGTTAAAACACTTTACATTGAGCATAAAACATATTTACAGAGATAGAATCCACACTAAAACTTTTAAAATGAATAAAGTGGCATTTATAAAAACAGCCAAAAGGCCTTAGTTCCCTAAAAATAGCGTCATCATACGTCATTGCAGAGACGACACTCGCCGTTGCCTTGTTCCTGCAATACAGCTCCGGCCATCTCCAGCCAAAACTATTTAGATAAAACTACAGCACCAACCAAAACGCAAACGTGCATTTTCTACACAAGAGGATAGCTGGCAGCTGTTGCAATTCCACAGTGGTTCTTCCGGTCTTTGGCCATGTAGATGTAACCTTTTTCTCCCCACTTCTCACTCCAGCTGCAGAGGGGGAGAAAAATAAAACATTTTAAATAAATGACAAACCCCCACAATAGACTATATACTCAAATATAGAAGAAAGGGAGAAAAATTTAAATAAAAAAACAAAAAAAAACACCCCACACACAACTTGGCATTTACAAGTCTGTGTTCCACTAAACGTAAAGCGGATTAATTATTTCAGCCATTAACCTCTAGCATTGCCAAACAGAAATTCAGTGAATACGATTTCAAAGCGAAACTGCACTTCATAAAACACTTTACTATAGCTTCCTCAAAGCTATTTTAAGTCTACACGCCTATGCCCATCACACACACAGCAAGTTAAATGTATATAAAAAAAAAGCAACGGCACAACATTGGACTAACCTGTTCTTGACAATCCAGTACTTCTTGCCGTCAACATCTTGACCCTCGAAGCCATAGCCCACCACCAGCACGCCATGGTCCAGCTCCTGACTGCTGCACTCCTTCTCATAGTAGATTCCTACAATACCCACAATGCACTTGGTAAAAAGCAAATAAAACGCTATAAAAAAATGACATTAAAAAAAAAAAAAACAAAAAAAAAAAAAAAAACTGATTTTGAGGTAGAGGACGACCAATTGCAACTTTAAATGAACACGGGAGCCAACCTGATTGGTAGAACTGGAATGACTCGTGCCCGGCGTCGATGGCGACAGACACTGGGCCCACGGAGGCCACAGCCTTCATCAGGGCGTGTTCCTTCCCGCTGGGGATGTCCACAAAGCCTGTGTCGTTGGCCGAGTTGTACTTGGGGTCGTAGTGGCACGGCTGGTCATCCTGGACATTAAGGAAGGGTCAATTCTCCTGCCATAGGCACGCAGACACCCCTCACTACACCTCTAGCTTATATCTAGTCTGCGAGAGACGTTTGGTTCAGTTGCATGCAAATGCAGGACGATAAAGCTGTCCAATCTAAAGTAGTGATACAGTAGCATCTCCACTTGTGTACCCCCCCCCCACCACAATAGGCTTCCTCCCCAGCAGAGGAAGAGACAGGGGAATACGTACAGTTCCCAGGTAGGGGTAGGCGTCCTCCGAGTCCAGGCCCTGGTTGTCCTTAATGTACTGGAAGGCCTGGTCCATCAGGCCCCCGTTGCAGCCCTCGTTGCCCTCCGGCCGGGAGCAGTCCACCAGGTTCTGCTCGCTCAGGGACACCAGCTGGCCCGTCTTCCGGAAGACCTGGCCCTCCATGGCGCCGGTGGTGCTGAACGCCCAGCAGGAACCGCACTGACCCTGGAGGAACATGGGGATTGGGGGGGGGGTGTGACCCTAATGTCAACACTACTCAAACGATACATCCTCAGAGTCTGTATGCAATGCTTTTATAGTTAAAAACAAATACTAAAAAGTACAAGCATGGTAGGAAAAAAATAAATAAAGCTAATCTCACATTCTACAATGTGCATTTCAAAAAAGTAGATTTAAAAATGAGACCTGTTCCTCCATTTGGAGTGCAACAATGAATTCAAGTTATGGTCCAACCATTTCCTTTATCACACACTGTTCCATAGTACAGTGTGTTTAGGATACAGCAGGTTGGACTGGTTCCACATTATGTACTCTGATCATATGGCTGAGGGCGGAGCATGTGTGTGCACGACATAGATAAAGAAAAAAACAAGCAGCAAATGGACGTCTTATCAGTGCCGAGAAAACATTTTCCATCAATAAAAAAGGGAGGAAAAACTGATGACGTGGCTTTCTAAACGTTAAAAACCAACTAACAACTTTGTAACAAGAGTTATTTTGCAGTTATCAAAAAAAAGAAAGTAATTTGAACATATGCAATCTTTTGCTTTAATAGTCCCTCCAGGATAAGACCACAGTAAACAGATTGCATCAGATGTAGTCAGTTAAAAATAAACCAGACGAGAGACAGTCTAGGACCTTACCTGGTCCTTCACAGGGGTCACATAGCCCTTCTCTCTCCAATCCACAGAGCGGGGTGCCTCCAGGAAGTTGGGCTCCAGGAACAGGGACCCCTTGAACTTTCTCTCTTGCTTGTGCTTGTAGCCATTCAGCAGCTGCCTGAACTCCTCGTTAGTCTGGAGAGACACGGTAGCGAGACGCGGGCAGTTGGAAACAGAACCCGTCTAGCATTTCAGCGTCAACATTACACGCTTAGCTTAGGGGAAGTAGCTTACCATGTCGCCAAAGTGGTTCATGCCCAGACGGTAGGTGTGCCTGCCCATGGAGTGTTCCAGGTTGTGCAGTTCGATCTTCCTCATGTTCTTCTCCCAAACCAGTCTCCTCCAACCCTCTTCTCTCTTAAGAACACACACAAAAATATTAATAAAACTGCTTGAGCAATGCCATTAAGATCGAACTACCTTTTGTGTTGGTTTCGGTGGCCCAGTTTTAAAAACGCACCTCATGGTAGTTTTTCGTGTGCCAGCTCTTCCACAGGTTCCAGTGATCGTCCAGCTGTGGGTCCATGCTTGGTGCCGAGAGGGCAGCGCCGAGGTACAGCGTCAACGCCACTAGGGACAGCATTGTGTCTTTCCTGGAGAAGGGCAGAGTAAACAAACTATTTCAAAAAGGGGACAATTTAAAAGTGTATGCGGCTTGTTGTAGCTGTGGCGGCATCTACGACGCAATGACTCGCGAAAACGGGCAGTTCGGGAACCTGCAATACTCCGGATTGCTTAGTCATTTCCATTGTGAGCAGTAAACAGGGCCTAGCTGTGTGTTTCTGGTCTAAATATAAGACCGTTAAATAGAAGGATTATACTCCATACTGGAAGCGGAAACGTTACATCATTGCTTTAACTTCTACACGTTAATTGATCACGATAAACGCCCTGCGAAATCCCTGAGAAACAAAAAAACAACTCGGCGCTTTGTTTTCCCATAGTCACGGGGTCTGGCTTAAGGCCGAGCAAAGAACAACAAGGATCGAAACCAGAAACGTCCAGGAAATTGAAAAGAAAAGTGAATCCATTTAGTGGATGTCTAATAGGATCAAGTGGCGTTTCCGCCACGTTTTTTTTAATATTCCTTCTTAATAGCGGTAATAATGTAGGGTCTATAACAAAAGCATTATTGGGACCGACAAAGGCGGCGGACAACAGCGTGTTAACAAGACAGATATTCTTTAAAAACAAATCGATATTTGAAAGAAGAATTATGAGACAAAAATGATTACATATTTTTGTTTGTTATTGCCCCCCTAACTAACGTTGCATTTTCTTCGGTGTTATGCGGAACCCTAAAATTCACGTTAATTTTGACTGCAGGCCTGTGATCACAGAGAGGCAATCGAGGTAAATAGCAACACAGGCCAAATGGCTTGAGAAACTCACCGTTTCCTTGGATTAATTTGAAGAAATATGCGTCTCTAGCAAAGGTGCAGAAAGTTTATAAAGGCTGGAGTGGACGCTGAACGCGACAACACACTGCTCTCCTATTGGTGCTCGCTCATGTCTTTCATGTGAAACCCCGCCCAGACATGTGATGTCATCAACATGTGATCCAGGTGCACGTGATTCTTCCTCTTGGATGAAATGGGTGGGTGGGTGTTTGATTCCAGATAATGACGACAAATATTTGTTTCCTTGTCCCAAACGTAAACAAGGTAGATTACACACACACACACACACATACACACACACACACACAGTTTCACCACCAGGTATGTAGGCTACCTTAAAGATAATTACAACTGTCTATACTTGATCAATAGCAAAACAAATGGTATCCTATTATCAGCATGGAAGTAGACAACACATACATTAGGGGCCAGACAGCTTTAGAGACTAGGATATTTACTGGTGACAGGCTAAAGACAAGACAATGTATTCCGTGATGGACAGTGTTTTCCCTGATCAAAGCTGAGGTGAATCATCAATACAGTAGATTCCCAGGACCTGCTCACCCATGTGACTGATAAGTGTGATTGTGAAAGTCCAGACTGCTGATGTTGGTTTTAGCTTATTTACACAACCGTGGTGTTTTGCTGTTTTGTAGGCATAAAGCCGACACTCTTGATTTGTATATCTGTGAATCGAGTAACACATAACACACATTGCACTGAGGACTGGAATTTAAATATATATAGATAGATAGAATTTAGATACATAAGTAAAGAGACAAGACCTTGACCTTTGTATTTTTAAGTAAAAGGGACTAAATACTTTGATAGCTTGTTTGAGTTTTAAACAACAAGACTGATGTTAACTTATGAGACAAGGCTAATTATTTTTCAGAATGAAGAAAAGACACAATTTCTGTCTCAAAATAAAGTCAAGTCAAGTCATCAGTATGCTAATAATATGTGTCATCACACAATTGTTCACATAATACCGTTTGAAGAAATCAGTGCCATCTATTACCTAGGAGAGTAGCTGGTCTGTTCAAGACTAATAAAAGAATGTGTATTGATCATATCAATTTATTGACATTCCTTATCAAGGAAATGAATGCACGTCAAAAACAACTTTTTATCTGCAAGCTGTTGATAACCGTTTTATCATGCATTTTCAAAACAGGGTTAAAACATGTTTGTGTTCCCACGATGAATTCGTTAAAATGGCTTTTTAAGTAACATAATACTTAACATTGTACTTAATACTACAAAATACATGTTTCCAGTGACAAGTCAGAAAACACACTGTAGTGGCAGCAATGGAAGTTGTTTCTCTTATTATCAAATAAGACTGTGTGACAGCATGTTGCATAATTAGTTTCCATGTAGGTAACCTGGTTATAACCTCCCTGATGATAACCTCCCAATCACACTGATATCCAGTCACTTTTAAATCAGTGCACATAGAGATCTCTCTTTCTTTGCTTCTTTGTTTACCTACTTTCTTGTACAACTGTAACCAGAGATATATAGTTTGACAATTGTGTTTTACAATGATAGAAATGTTTAATATTTTAAAATATATCTTGCAAGTTTGCAAATTTGTAAAAGAAAAAAAATACTTAACATTTTACACAACAAAGAAATGTCTGTTAATTGCTGTTTAATCACTTACAGAAATGTAGTGGCCCTGTCACAAAGGCATTGATTTGATTTGATTAGCCAACGTTAATCAATGTCAAGCACACTGTTAATCATCAAAATGATTAAATATGTGAAAATTAGGACAACAACTTATTTATTAGCGCTATTGTCTAATGTAACAGATTCCTGCCTAAGAGCGTTGACATCATCAACCACTGATACTGTGAAAATGGGTGTTCAACTGTTTTTTTTATTTTTCTCTCAATGCAAGGTCGACTCATTTCAGATGGTTGATTTACATAGACTGGAGTACTCTGCTGTTTGTAGTCAGCAATAAGCACATGCCGAGTCATGCCTTGAACTCCCAACAGGGAACAGTGTCTTTTTTTTCTTCCAATTTCAGATATCCTACTTCCCTGGTCGCTGGTGAAGTGCCAGGCTGTATAACAGAGGCTATCCCACAATGAGTCTGGTGACGTGTAAATAATACAGCCTGGAATTTGTTAGGGAACGAGTACAGAACAGTGTCAAAGCAGACAGACCCCTTGTTACACCATCTCCCTTCAAACAACACAAGTATTTCTTGAGGTGAAAATGAACAAGTTCAACCTTTTCCACCCAGCAAAGGGTTTCTGTAGCATACTCTCTGGAGAAGTATTTACAAGTATTCCCTGCTTCTAGGGTTTCTCAGATGGTCAATGTATTAAAACAGACAACGTTACTGTCGCAACCCTGTTTCTCCTCGATTGTGTTATACTGTAGTGCCCGCAGAACCCCACATTTCTGCCCCAGCACGCCGTTTGATTTTTGAAACACAGCCAACGAAAGCGTGGACAGAAGGGTAGAAAAAGATGGCAGCCACTCAGCATTTGGTAGTTCCATATCGAACATGCACTCATGGAGTTGCAGAACAAAAACACGTTTTTGTAATGCAACCACATTCGGGACACAAATGAAGACATGTACACGTAACAATGAGGCTACTACCATAGAATACTATTATCTGTTATATTCCTTGTATAGTTTCACCAAAAAGGCAATGCAACAGGCACAACCGCAGTGAGTAAAGAATTTATTATAAAAATTTATTACACTTTAAAGTGTCATAAGTACTAAGGACATTTCATTCCAAGACATGCTGAAGGAATATTACATACAGTAAATATAAACAATACAACATGTGCAATGAGAAGACTGGAGTCTTGAAAGGGAAAATAACTCAAATATCACGTTGAATATATTTCTACTGAAACTGTGCTGGGCACCGATTGAAGATAAACACAGAGACAGATATTGTCAAGAAACTGGTCCTTTAAATCCCCATATTCACCCTCCCCAGAGATCAATGGTAACAGCCAGCCGCATCTAGATATCTAGACACTGAAAAAGACTCAATAATATAGCGATCATGAGCTTTTAAGGATGATGTGCGGGTTTTAAACTTTTTTTAAAAAGGGAAAAAAAAAACAAATAGAATAGGAATCTCCCTTTTATAAATAACACCTCTCACTGTGTATATTGTACAAGGCAATATTAGACAAATGATGTGTGCGTTCAGGCCAGTGGTCAACGACGGTGTTGGGACCCCCTGAAGGGTCGAGATGTGGGGGTCGTGACATGATTTCAAAAAAATAAAATAAAAAAATATATATTATTTTTGGTCTAGTTTTATTGTTTTTTAAAAAAATGTACATATTTTTTTTCAATGTTGTCACCATACTTTCATGCTATCACGTTATGCCATTAAAAGAAGTTTCTTATAGCTATGAACTACTTCTTGTTGGGAACCGTGAATCAAAACATTTGAAAAGCACCGATTTAGGCACACATAATTGGCAAAGATAATACCCAACCCCAACTCCAAAAAGAAAAGAAAATGTATTGAAACTCATGTCTGATCCATTTGGGACATTTAATTTCAATGTGTTTCTGGGCACATTTCTTATTCTACACAATTACCATAGAAAATAAGTGCAGTACATTCAAGGTTGCCTTGTAGCAAACGACCTATATTAAGACAAAAACCTTCAACTAAGCCTGAAACGTAGTACAACATGAGCGGGCTCCAGAGAACAGGGTAGGTTTGGAAAAGTTGGCAAAACAAACAAAAAAACAAAACAGACTTTTGGTATTTACAACATCACACTGTTTGTATTGGCAAGTTCATCTTATACCAAAGCAGGAGGAGTGAGATGTTAAACGGTCCATAAACTGATCAGAGTTTCTGAGTTTTGATTCTCTGAAATTTGGATATAAAGGAAGAAATACTGTACTTGGGTATAGATGCCAATCTCATATAGCCATCATCATACAAACTGATAATGGTGTACAAAATAAGTCCCCGTTTCCAAAACATTTCAGGATTGTAATATTCAAAATTTCCCGATTCATTTTACAAAACATTTCAACGGGTCCTATGTTAGGAAACATTCTACAAATTGGAAGAAAAAAAAAAAAAAACCTCAACTGTCATGTCAAAAGTAAAAAAAAATATAATACTAATAAAATAAATAAAATTAGATATACAATATGTTTCTAGGTCATCCACAATAATTGGGGTTTGGCCCTTTCAACCAAATATTTTAAATTACTGCCATTCAGCATGTTCGTACAGCCTTTGTAGACCAAGCTAGCTTAAAAAGAAGCTAATGTTTTGACACTACTGTGCAAACCTGTAGGAGAATCACTACTGACTGCAGACAGGCTGTCAATAACTACTGAGTATTTAGGCTGCATGGAAAAGGTCCAGTGTCACGCGCGTGTTGAAAAGGTTTTCACTCCACTCCACTCTCAATGAAAGATACTATGTGTTGTTTTGGTGTAGGCCTACGTTTACCTTCAGGGAACCTTCATCAGTGCAACATTCTACCCCTTTGGCCACGCTGGGTTACATCTTAGCCCCTGTAACATCTACCGCCCCCAGGAATAACGCAACGCAGCATTATAAGACTTGCTGGAGAACGTTGCTCTTGTGCGTATGGTGAGGTTGTATCAATTTGGCCTTCATCAGTCTGGTTGCTGCTTGCCTTCAAGTCCTACAAAGTCAAATGGTTCTACTGTGAAAAAGGGTAACTTTACTGAACTTCTGATATCACTTTTTAAGAAAAGCCAATATATTCTGAGCTGAGCTTTGGTTTTTCTTCATTATATATTATCTTCATCGCCATCTTATTCCTCGACTCTGACTAAAATGTTAAATAACCCTACATGGACTCTCCGCCCCCAGATTTGGACTGAGGTGTATTTAGCCGTCTTTCGGTGTATACGACAGCACTGCTATATTTCATGTCAAGAGGACTGTTGTGCTTCTCAGCAGGCCCCCCATAAGCACTCTCAAGAAAGCTGCCATCTTATCAAGCATCGAATCAACTGCCATTGTCAAATCCGCAGAGGTTCAAGGTACACTCATTGATTCGCGTCTGGAATTCGTGGTTGAAAACACGTTGGCGAAAACACAGGGCCCCCTGAGTGCCGAGTGGCTTGCACCTCTCTCTGCTCCTTTCCCTACAGCACTATAGGCTCACACCGTTCCCTACCCTACAGCCCGCCTACACGCCAAATATAAACCATGAGCTGGGGCAAAATTTAGGGCTCTGGGAGCGCTATGAAACAATAGTGGAGTGCACCTTTATTATGTAGCTGCATGCCAGCAACAATCCTAGATTTACAACATGCATTCCAGTCGCAGTGTGGATTAGCTCCAAGAAGTAGGGTGTGGGTGTGTGTTGTGGTGTGTGTGTTCTGGGGCTGGGGGGTGAATTTAAAAAGCAGCACATTAGAATTTAAAAAAAAGAAACAGTTGAGCACACGGCGGTCAAACCGATTGAAACACATTCATATTGGACAGGAAGGACCAGCAACACAGGCGTGAGGCGCTGGAGCACAACATCAGCTCCGCGGGCCACTGAAACCTAATGGATGGAGGAGCGCGCGCTCAATCCAGCGGGTAAAGACTGCACTGTGTTCACCTAACACGGAGCTCCCAGGTCTCGGGGGGGGAAAGCACCAGTCTTGGATCTGTTCAGCTCAACTCCAATCTTTTTGGCTGGCAACGTATGCCGACTCTAACCCCCCCCCCCCCCCCGGTCTCATTTAGCGGGACACAACAGAGCTGATGGAGTTGTAGGACGTGCCACCGTTACAGGTGGGGGCGTAGCCGTTGCTAGCGGCACCCAGCGCTTCCATGTTAACCCGGAACACGGGCGAGGCTTTGAGGAGGAAGTCGGCAGCGTCTCGGCGCCCCAGCTCCCTCAGCTTGGCCATCAGCACCCCCACCGTGCTGTCCGCCCGCCCGCTCCACTCCCGCAGCAGCGCAGCCGTGGGGCTGGGCGGCAGCGGGGCCCGCTCCGGGTCCAGACCCGAATCCGCCCCGGGCGTACCATTGGAAGTCCCGGCGCTGTATTTGGCCACTAGCTCCGTGAGCCCCAGATTCATGGCCAGCAAGCACCAGTCCTTCCCCAGCGCGTCCGGAGGGTCCAGCATGCGGCAGAGCTTCCTGCGAGCCAGCAGGCAGACCTCCGAGATGTGGATGTCCGAACCCAAACTCCCCTGTTGGTAAACCTCCGCGCAGCCGAAGGCCAGAATGCTGCTAAAGCTCTCCCGGTAGCCGCCCATGGTGTTGGTGAGCGAGGTCTCTCGCTGCACCTGGGCGCGGAGGAAGTCCTTGGGCTGGTAGATCATGATGGGGCCGTGGTGCTCTCGCAGCTGCTGTGGGCTGAGGTAGTACCTGGCCGTGAGCAGCCCGGGCAGCGTGGAGGCCAGCAGGTTCTCCGTTATGCTACAGATGGTGTCCAGCAGGGCGTAGCACTTGGCCCGCTCCGATTCCAGCCCGCGCACTTGGATCTCCACGCCCTGGCCGTGGTTGACCAGCAGGACCATGGCCTCGGCGCTGGCCTGGCTGACCTTGGCGCCGTTGGTCCAGAGGCGGATGTCCCCGTCCATCTCCTCCCGGCCCCCCCCCTCCTCCTCGGGCTTCTGCTGGTGGCTCCAGCGGCACAGGTTGACCTGCAGCTTGTGGAACAGGCCGCAGGGGAAGGGGGTGAGGTGCTCGGCGGGCACCAGGCGCACCCCGCCGTAGAGGAGCGCGTCCTCTTCCTCCTCCTCCTCCGTCCAGGAGCGGTGGAGGCCGTTGGTCTTGATGAGGGCGGGCACGTCCACCATGGAGGGGTTGGTGAGGTCGCGGGCGCACACGTCCATGGCGTCCAGGATCTGCAGCAGCTCGTCCACATCGCTGTCAGGCGCCAGCGCCTGCACCTCCTCCAGCCTGTAGCGCCCCCTGTAGTGGTGGATGGCCTTAGGCGTCTCTATGGACAGCAGCTTGGCCAGGATGTTGCTGCACAGCCAGCGAGGCTCCAACAAAACCACATCTTGGACCGTCTCACTCTGCATGATGTTTATCTGATGGAAACACAGACAGACAGACAGACAGAGAGCGAAGGATTAGGGGAGAAAGGAAACAAAATGGAGGCTGAAAATGAGATGAGTCGGCATTCGGAAAACAGTTGGCCATGAAGAACAATGCTAGAGGGATTTTGAGAAGAGAAATGTAAAGACTTTTTAAAGAGATACAGTAGATGGAAAATAAACAAAAGGATTCTGAAAGACAGACGGTAAAACACTAAGTGCTTATAAGAAATGTATAGTTACTCAAGTTGGAATTGCTTTTAAAATGTTGGTGGGGTTTACCATTTCCCTTTTATAGCATAAGGAATTCCCGTAAACAAGCAGAGGAAAAAACTTGTTCCCGACAACAATGACCTCAGAGAATTATTGATGGCAGGTGGAGATCAAACAGAGTATTTCTGAGTAAACGGCAACGTCTAGTGGCTGAAATAAGCATGACAATGTACGACACATACAGTACAGTAATTAAAATAAACAATTTGAACCAGCCTTCCATAGCCAGAAATGTTCCCTATTATTAGACCAGTCAAAGTGTCCTTGAGCAGAAGTTTCTTCGCAGGCTGTCCCTGCTTCCAAATATATAATTTCAGTACGAGAATTTAATAAAAGTATAATATTTAAAAATATTATACTATAAATGTGCTATATAAATAAAGTGCCTTGCCTGGAATTATTAAAACAATTAATATAAAATTAATTATAATACATAATATATATCTATAGACATACATAAATAGTATATTTACATAATAATATAAATATATTAATTAAATAAAATATACTATATTTTAAATAAAATATATATATTAATAAATTAAAAATAGATATTTCGGAATTGCATAATACAATTAATTGCTTACTTAAATTAATGAATAAAAAATACAAGCAAACAAACAAACAAGCAAACAAACAAGCAAACAAACCAACAAGCAAACAAACAAACAATCACGCAAACAAACAAACCAACAAGCAAAGAAACAAACAAACAAACAAACACGCAAACAAACAAACAAACACGCAAACAAACAAACAAGCAAACAAACAAACAAGCAAACAAACCAACAAACAAACAAACAATCACGCAAACAAACAAACCAACAAGCAAAGAAACAAAGAAACAAACAAACAAACAAACAAACAAACAAACACGCAAACAAACAAACAAGCAAACAAACAAACAAGCAAACAAACAAGCAAACAAGCAAACCAACAAACAAGCAAACCCACAAACAAGCAAGCAAGCAAACAAACACGCAAACAAATAAACCAGCAAACAAACAAGCAAACAAACAAACAAGCAAACAAACAAGCAAGCAGGCACACAGCAGCGACCACAGGCCGTCGGAGGGACCCCCCCCACCCCCAGGCGGGACACCCACCTCTCCCATGCTGTGCAGCTGCAGCGCCAGCGTGCGCAGGTGCTCCTGGCTGACCAGCGGGTTGATGTGCTGCTGCACGTCACTCACAAACTGTTGCCACGACGTCAGCTGGTTGGGCCCGCTCAGCTTCCTCCAGGCGGGCAGCGTGGCCAGCAGGCGCTCCGAGAGCAGCGTCATGGGACTGCACCCCTGTGGGGGGGGGAAACGGACGCGTCATAGGACCCTGGATACGGGACTTAAGAGTGGCGGCAACCAAGTTTCAGGGAAACTTGCTCAGCCAGAGCTTTCCTGGGCTTTAGGTGACTCACCGACATTACATTTCATCATCTAACTAATTGTTTTTGGCAGTTTGAGTGGTGCGCTCAAGGAATGTTTAGGATCGTTTTAGAGGCGCGTGTTTTGTAACGGCCACCAATGGGAAATGGGCAGTTGGCTGCAGTACCGGCGGTGGCCACCGTACCACTCCTATATGTGTACATGCCACTTTAACACAACCGTCACCCTTTATTTTATGTGTTTATTGTATATATTCTAGCTCATTCTTTTATTTTTGTATATCACCAGCGTGTTTTTTCTACTCGTCTTGTGTCTGTGGGGTCAAGAGCGCAGAACCAAGCATCTTATTACCGGTCAGTGCTGCTGCTCTGTGTATCTGATACATTACGGTTAGGCCGTAATGTATTACAAATAAAACGCATAACAAGAAGCAGGTGGGGGGGGTTAGGCTTCCTGCTCAAGGACGCTTACAGGTAACTAACCTACGCGGCCCCATTTCATTTACCTTTCACTGTTGCTGCTCTGTTTGTATACGTGACCAAAAAAAACTAAAAACGTGGAAACCTGGAAACTGTCTCCCGCGGCTACAGTACGTCCCAACGCGTGGACGGTGAGGAACCTGCATGTGTTGGGGACCTTACGGAGATGACGCTGGTGCGAAGCTCCTGCAGGTGGCTCCTCAGCAGCTTCACGTCTCTGGAGTTGGAGGCTCCGGCGTCCAGCACAAACAGCTTGTCGCTGATCTGCAGGTCGTTCCCAAACCTGGGGAACGGTCAGAAAAGACGCATGACATCGCGGCAGGCGCTCGGTTCCCCACGGGGGGCGTGTTCAGAGCTGTGGGGGGGGGAGGAGCAGAGAGGAACGCGAGGCCTTTGTAACGCTGGTTATCCCCCACAGGTGTAACTGCAGACAGTGGAGCTATGAGCTTAATTATAACTGGGTTTAAATGTGCACTGGAAGTGCCCTTCATAGTAAGCACTGATATATACTGTTTAGCTGCAATGAGGCAATCTAGCTTTTATCCAAAGCGACTTACAGTGTGTGCAATTACACGTATTACAAGGAGCAGCTAGGGGTTGCTTGCAGTTAGCTGGCCCCCTAACCACTGGACTACCCCGGTCCACCTTAATGCAGACACCTCAGGGGCCAGGGAGAAGAGAAACACCACATTCAGCCCTGAGGTACAATACCTGGTCCTGACTTCTTTAAGCAGCGCTTTCTCCTTGTCGTAGGTGAACTCTCCGGAGAAAGCCCGGGGGATGTTGGCTAGGTCAGCGTGAGTGGCCACCAGGACCACAGCAAGAGGCTGCTGGATGCGGCCTCCGAACGCTGGGCAACACACACGCACGCACGCACGCACACACACACACACACACACACACACGGAGACGCACAGTGAAGCCCACAAAACCAATGAACCATTAAAAACACATTAGGCACATACAAATACACACACACACGCGCGCGCGCGCGCACACACACACACGTATACTTCTGTTGCAGTTGCTTAGTGTTTCTGCTGTATAAACCGTGCTGTCTGGTGCCTTTAGGAGTGTTTAGACAGGTCACAATGCTACCTCCTTACAATGAGCTCCACCTGGAAAGTGTGTGTGGGGGTAAAACGCACCGCACAGAGCCCCTTAGTGCACTGAACCGCAAACAGAAAGAACCCAGACGATGTTGAAAGACTAAAAAAAGGTGTGGAAGATGCAGACATAGAGTTACAGGTCCACGACTTCCCCTAGTAAAGTAGAAAGTGAAGTTCTCCTAGTTTTTGGTCTTGCTACTGCTACTGATGTTGGGTCAGAAACAACGTGGTTCTGCAGCACTGCTTTACACTGGGCCCGACTGAAATGTCTTATGATTTCCATCGACCCTCAGACAGACTGACAGCCATCACACTGAGCTTCGTCCTACTTCATCCTACTTAAAACGCGTCAAAGAGGTACAGTGGACGCCCACCTTAATTAGGTCACCACCAATTGCAGTAGGTCATTTAGCAGACGCTTTTTATCCAGTGCGACTTACAATGGGTGCTATTACATGGAGCAGGTAGGGGTTAGGCACCTTGCTCAAGGATGCTTACAGGTAGGCCACCTCTGGGGCTCG
>JAOEHI010000024.1:231123-246374 GCA_025447815.1 Percopsis transmontana
TGTGCGTACGCACTTTTCGAATTTTGTGCTTACGCCATCTTTCAGTATGAAAGCTACGCAGTCTTTTATACATGAGGCCCCAGGTCATTGTTTTTAAAACCGTCCGGGAGACCGTCGAGAAGCGAGCTGTAGCGTCTGCGGTTGGAGCCGGGGGGGCACTGGTCGGCTCGTCCTCCAGGGTCTCCACCTGCGCGCACTCCCTCGGGGAGTCCAACCCCCGTAGCCGCGATTGGCCAGCCTAAAGCCGCGCTACCCCAGCTTAGCGAAACGTTGTCGGCAACCCGGCCCGGGCTTCCCTTCCTCCTGCGGTGTGCGCGTCGTCTCCGGCTACTCTCGCCACTGACGAGGGAGGACTCGCGGAGATGGAAACGCGGAGCCCTCACCTCCTCACCGTATGCATCGTCATGTGCTTCCCCTGCGCTGGTCTCCGCCGCGAGCCAGCGTAAAATTCCCTCCGTTCCTCTCATAAGGCACCCTGGCGAGGGAACACGGATACCTCTCGTGCCGCTGGGTCCCATCTCCTCGTCGGGGAACGGCAGGTAAGGCATAACGGGGAAGCGTGCTGTTCCGGCTGCTACACTTATTTCGGTGAGTCATTCTGTAACACTGGTCGTTTAGGGGGTGAGTGTAGGCGCGAGCCGGAGAGAGCACCAAGACAGCCGACAGATCAATGTTACGGGTGAAGCATATCTTTTAATTAAAAAACGGAAAAAACACAAGTTACAGGTGCTTGCAAGGAAACAAGCAAACAATGACTCACAGCACCGAATGCTGTGAGGAAAACTTAAATAGAAACAATAATTAAACATAACTAAATGCACCTGTGCGGGGCTAATCCCCGGCAGGTGCGCAGCCAAGAGGGGAGGCATGTAGCGTGCATGAGCATGTGCACGCAGATTGTGACACTGTATAACTACAGACAATGATGCTAACATTGTGGCTGCAATACGCAATCTTGGCTGGCCATGGCTCAATTGCTTTGGCCAAAACCTCCATTTAGCTGTTTCCCATGGACTGGACGGTGACAAGGATTGCACAGCGCGTGCCATGGGAATCTTGTCAACAACTTCAATCTGAGATGGCTAAAGAAGAGAGACCTGAGGAAGGCACTGACTGAAACCAATGTCCCCCAACACAATCTAGTACTCTAGTGATGATAACATATTATACAACACAAAATATTTTAAGGTTTAATATAAACTTAATTTAAAGGGTTGTTTTTTAAATTGTATGACTTTTGGGGCCTTGTATGTATATATTAAATAATTGGTTACATTATAATTCTACCATGTGCAATTATTTGTGATTAAATAAATGAAATTTAAAAAGTAGTATTTGTTGAAGAATGTTTAGACAAACTAATGAATATAAAAACAATGTTATCTTTTCCACAGGATGTCACCACACGATGGGGCACCAAGCAAAAAATGATAGAGAGGGTTCTGGAGCAACTCCCAGCCATAAGATGTTTCCTGGTTGAAGATCAAAAACATGGCCACCTCAACCCAACCTGGCAGGATGTTTCTGTGTTGGAATCCATTAATGCAGCAATGAAGCCAGTGGCTGATTTCACGGATGTCCTCTCAGGGGAAAAATATGTCACTGTGTCCTCAGTAAAGCCTGTGAACTTCTTAAAGGCGAACTTTTATCACCAGACCACAATGACACTGCACTGACAGCAAACATAAAGGCAAACGTGCAGGGTATTGACAGGGAAATACAGCCCATCTTAAATCCAAAATCTTCTGACAAAGGCCAACATCTTGGATCCAACGTATCGTGGTACAATGGAGGATGTGGAGGTCTTGAATGATGTCAAAGAAAAGCTCTTGCAAGAACTACTAGACATGAGGAAGAAGGAAAAGGAGAAAGTGCCAGTAGTGAGAGCTCTGTTAAAGCTGCAGGGGGAAATGAAGGATCTGAATCTGAACCTCCAGCAACCAATAAGAAGATGCTGTATGACCTTCTCCAGAACAGAAGAACCCAACTTACAAGTCACCAGACTCAGGCAAGTTCCTCCAGAAAGAAGCACTTGATGCATCATCTGATCCCTTGATGTGGTGGCGTGATAACCATAGATAGCCAAGTTAGCACAAAAATACATGTGCATTTGTGCAACAAGCACTAGCTCAGAAAGAATGTTTAGCACAGCTGGTAACAATGTTACCCCAGAAAGATCCTGCCTAAAGCCCCACAAGGTAAACTTGTTACCTTGCTCTTTTTTGTTAATAAATGGTGTATTTATTATTTATTTATGTTTTATTTATTTAGGATATATTTTTTGACATTCCAATGTCTAAATGCTCATAAGAATTAAACGTTATTTTTTCTTTGAAGAGTGTACTGTATAATTATGCTATTATATTGTCATATTGTCATTACATAATGAGTGGCATAAAATGGTCTTAAAATGACAATATCTATTATCGCGATACATTTTGGGACAATATATCGCACAACAAAAAGTAGTTATCGTGACAGCCCTATACAATACCTAATTTACCCTCCGGAGGACCTTGAATGGCCCCACATACCCGGGTGGACAGGACTTCGGACAGAACTTCAGACCGCCGCCGGTCTGCCTTCTGTTTCTGCCATTCACCCGCGGAGCATAAACGAGTCCATATGGGTGTTGACGTCTTTGTTAATTTGTGTTGTGGCCACCAGTACTTCTCCACGAGGAGTGCCCTGGTTCTGCTTTCGACCAGGGTGTCTGGAGGTGGGGGACATATGCGCCCAGGCGATGAGCCGCTTTCACGGACGTGGGCACCTAGGCACCTAGGAGAAGAACAGGGACGACCTCCGCTGTTGTGGGTTGAAACGTTTGGCTGCCCGGATGTACTCCAGATACCTGTGGTCCGTCAGGACCGTTAACGGCTCCTGAACACCCTCCAGCCAGTGCCTCTACTCCTCTAGGGCCAACTTCACCAGCTGTAGCTCCTGGTCTCCCACGTGGTAGTTGCTCTCAGCGGTGGTGAGCTTCTTGGAGAAGTACGCGCATGGGTGGAGCTTGGGTGGATTTCCCTGCCGCTGAGAGGAGATGGCACCGATGCCTACAGCTGATGCGTCCACCTCCACCCCGAATGGGAGGTGAGGGTCCAGATGGCCAGCTCTGCCTCAGGAGTCCAGCGGAGCTTGGTGGGGCCGCCCTTTAACAGCAATGTGAGAGGTGCAGCTATGGAGTGGAAGTGCTGTAACAGTTTGATAGAAGCGGGGACCGGCCACGACCTGACGGCCTTCTGCTCGACCATCTTTACCCCCTGCCAGTCGATCTCGTATCCCAGGAAGGAGACAGTGGGCTGGTGGAAGGAGCACTAATCCGCCTTCACATACAGGCCGTGGTCTAATAGGTGGCGGAGGACCTCTCTCACGTGGGTGACGTCCTCCTCGCAGGTGGTGGAGTACACAAGGATGTCGTCAGTGTAGATCAAAACTTGCTCTCCTGAGCAGGAGACGTCAACTGGTGTATAAAGCCCTGCTGTAGACAGTCGGCCACATACTCCTCCATGGCGGCGGTCTCGGCCATAGAGAGCAAGTAGACCCGGTTCTGAGGGGGCAGCCCCGGGCAGCAGGTCGATAGCGCAGTCCCAGGGTCGGTGTGGAGGGAGGCACTTTTGTCCTGTTCCGGGGTCTAGCTGTGTGGTTCAGGCTGTGGAATAGTGTTGATGCATGGGCCAGACGCGGACTGAGGATTGCTTGGTAAAACAAAATTGATGACCCGCCCCCTTAGTCTCCACACCAACTCATTTGGTGATTTCACGATGGACGCGTGCCTCGGAGCGAAGTAGCCTAATCTGGTGGCACTATGCCAAGGTGAAAGTGAAGTGCCCTACTTCAACTTTAACTGTAACTCCTTAATGTAGGCCCATTATTTATATCCCTTACCTGATCCTAAGTTTACTTCAAGCAGTATTCGATCACGCTGTCAGAAAATAACATAAATACAAAGCATGTAACTTATCAACTAAGACATGGAAAATCCCAAAAATCAATTGGGCTACTCAATATTAATCAATTCATCATCATGCCATCATTCCTGTAACACTTTGTTTTGGGTTGTCTTAAAACAACTGGGGCTTATTCCATAAAGCATGCTAAGAAATGAATGAACCTAACAAATCAGTTGGGGCTAAAGCGGTTCAACGGTCAATTCAAGTTCACGCAATCAGATTAATTTGAGACAGGTTCAAGTAGCCAAGATAATTGCGTATGCACGCTATTCATAAGAAGCCCTAGAGGTCGAACATGGATCAAATCGATACACCATGCAATGGTAAAGACAGAGCGGTCATGTTCACGGCCACCGAGCAGCGCATAATATATGAAGAAATCAAGCGTATCTAACCAAAAATTGTATATAGCTGCCATTAACAAAACAAGAGAGAAAGCATGATCGATTGAATGCGTAATGCAAGTCAAATATAACCTAATTAAACCTTGAGCACAATACATTAAAAGTTTAAATGGTAAGAACAGAAAACCTGTAACCAGTATTAAAATATCTTATAAAAGAATACATAGATATTAAACCTCAAGGCTACTTTTAAACGGCAACAGGGCAGGTGACAGGGGGGCAGGGTTGGGCGTTGCCCACCCTAGATTAAGCTTTTCCCACCACCCTATCAACAATAATATCCAAGAAGGCTACATTTGCTGTTAGAATCCTATTTTATCAAGATATTTAACTAAACAATATTAAACTATATAACAATAATGTGTTTCCAAAGTATTGTGGCGAGCAATGTATAGGAAGAAAAAATAAGAGGAACTTGTGCTGATACATTTAAACTAGACGGTATAATAACTACGTAGTTAACGGCAGATAATGGTGTCCTAACAATAACGCAATTATTGTAAAACTATAACACACTCACTGTATCCCAACACACTGGAATTAATAAGGCCAAATGTAAAGTGCAAATAATAAAAAAAACAACTGAATGGCAACAACTTGAGTGGGGAGAAAAGATAAATGAGATGAATGAACTGTTGGTGGCAGTGGACACAAGTATCAAGTGCAGAGTGCGAACATGAGTTTTCACAGATTAATTTAATTTGCACACCAACCCAAGCCTCCCTGAATGTTTCCACCACAGCATCGCTGCTCTATATAAACCTTGTTGGGCCACCCCCGACAGTTCAACCCAGTGCCCTATGTCCTCCTGGACAAATTAAAGACAAGATTTAATGTAGCCTAATAGGGTAAGTCTAATGGATTTCCATATTTACGATTTGATTTGGTAGCTAAGAATGGTTTATCTTCTGTAGGCCCTATAAAATAGTGCGTGAGTAGGCCATGCGTTGCAATAATTAATTTATGTAGACTATTCATGCGTATCTGTATTAAAAAGCAAATGCTAGTTATAGTGTAGGCTATGCCCTCCTACAAAGTTATCTGCACTTCGCTCCAGTATTCCAAATTACCATAGTCATTGTGCGCCCCCCCGTGGTCACTATGGCACCTAATGATTTACAAATTAAGCACTGCTCTCAGATGTCATGTTTACATTTTGCTTAACACCTCATAATGACCTTACAAAATGTATTAATTTATAGCCTACCTAAGCTGCTTTTCGGAGAACCCCCCTAGAGCTGCTGAAACCGAGGTTGAGGCAACAGAGAAGCTGTGGCTCCAGCTAGCAGCTGACAGAGAAGGTGGGTGGAAGAGGAGGCTACTAAACATTTAGTGTGTGTTTGTTATACATTTAAAAAAAAAATCCTTTGTTTTGTTGTTGTTATATTGTCTTTGCGTTGGACTGTGTTTGTTAAGTAATGTGTATTTTTAAATGAATTACTAGTTTTGAATTTGTGTTTCTTTTCAAGTACATTTGTCAGGTTATTGGCCACATCTGGGACCAAGCAGCCACTCAGCTGATACACAATTACAATGATGTCATTTAGCAGACTCTTTTATCCAAAGAGACTTACAATTACATGGAGCAGGTAGGGGTTACAGGTAGGCCAACTCTGGGGCTCAAACCCACGACCTTCACGGCTGGGAGTCCAACACCTAGACCACTAGGCTATCCTGATACACCAGATCAGTTTTACAGTGTGTGGGCCAGATATGGGCCAAAATAAATAATAGTCATTTTACAGTGTGTGGGCCAGTTTTGGGCCGAACCCAGCCAGAAGTAAGCCAGAACTGAAGCAAGGGTGCATCCCAGAAGTGGGCCAGACAAATGTTGCTATCTGTTTTCACTTCCGGGTCATTTCCCTCAGTTAGGAACCTTCCTAAGCAAAAGCGCATACGACTTATGTTCCATCCAGACTATACACGAAATCAAACTATCAAATCAGGACAACGTCTGATCGTATCGGGATCCGATTGGACGCGCAACAGGCGAGCCATGCAAAAGAGTAAGTGACGTCAGTTCCAGTTCGCTGAGAGTGGAACAAACATGGCGACAGACTGGAGTGGACAGGGGTGTACGTTCACTTTATTCGCTTTTTCGTGTTTTCTGCTGAGCGGACGCGCCGAGACCGGTGTTTCGGAAGTGGGAGGCGGCACCCGGATCTTCGGCATGCGTCTGGAGAGGAGCGACAAGGCGGCCGTAACCACGGAAGACGGGGTTATCCAGGTGACAGAGGAGAGCAACATCTTTCTGCGGTTCTATGGGCTGCAGATCCTCCCGGAGACATCGACCCTCATTAGGTTCACGGAGCAGGACACGGTTGAAGATGGACACGGCCACATCGGGCCGTTTAACAGGACTTGTTCCGAGTTCACCAAAGACATAGTGGCGAGAGGAGGGATGAACGTGAGCGGCCAGGGCACGTCTGGGATCCTCAACCTGAAGATCAAGCCGCTCCGCAAGAGCGAGATGGAGAAGCATTACCGCTTGTGCGTAAGCCTGGAAGGGAAGTGGCACCTATTGGGAGAGGATGATGGTAGACTGCTGGTCGTGGAGGAGAAGAAGTCCATGCTGCCTCTGTGGCTCCAGGTCAGTGGATCCCAACGTGGTGGTCGGGACCCCCAGAGGCGTCGCAAAATGTGGTCGCGGAATTATTATTATTATTATTATTATTATTATTATTATTAGCAGTAGAAGCAGTATTTTGTATTTATTGTTTATTTATTGAATGTTTATTATTATTATTATTACATTTCTAGTATTGATTATTATTATTATTATTATTATGAAAACAAATCTTTATAAAAATGTTATTATCTTTGTGTAGCAAAAACAAAACTTTTGGTGGGTCTGGGGCATGAGTCAAAAAGTTCAAAAACCACTGCTCTAGGTGATCCTGATCTCCTTCCTGCTGGTGCTGTCCGGTATGTTCAGTGGGCTGAACTTGGGTTTGATGGCGCTGGACCCCATGGAGCTTCGCATCGTCCAGAGCTGTGGCACAGACAAGGAGAAGAAGTATGCCCGGAAAATCGAGCCCATTAGGCGGAAGGGCAACTACTTACTGTGCTCGCTGTTGTTGGGTAACGTCCTAGTCAATACCACGCTCACCATCCTTCTGGATGACCTAATCGGCTCCGGGATTGGCGCTGTGGTCGCCTCCACTATCGGTATTGTGATCTTCGGCGAAATCGTCCCGCAGGCACTGTGCTCACGGCACGGCTTGGCGGTGGGCGCCAACACCATCCTGGTCACCAAGCTATTCATGCTTCTTACGTTTCCCTTGTCCTGGCCAATCAGCAAGCTGCTGGACTGTGTGCTGGGCCAGGAGATTGGCACCGTGTACAACCGAGAGAAACTGGTGGAGATGCTGAAAGTCACAGAACCCTATAATGACCTGGTGAAAGAGGAGCTAAATATGATTCAGGGGGCACTGGAGCTCAGGACCAAGACGGTGGAAGACGTCATGACCCCACTCAATAACTGCTTCATGATCCACAGCGACGCTGTGTTGGACTTCAACACCATGTCCGAGATAATGGAGAGTGGCTACACGCGCATACCGGTGTTTGAGGACGAGCGGTCCAACATTGTGGACATCTTGTTTGTCAAGGATCTGGCTTTTGTCGACCCAGATGACTGCACCACCCTGAAGACCATCACCAAGTTCTACAACCACCCGGTTCACTTTGTGTTCCACGACACCAAGCTGGACTCCATGCTGGAGGAATTCAAGAAAGGTTGGTGTGTGTATTTGCGTGTAGACCGTGATTATGTTTAGATGTTCCTATTCTACTATTGATTGGAATATGTTTATGTCTTGATGTCAATATTCTAAATATGAGGGGAATGTGACTCATATTAATCCTGTAATTTGGGAAATTGTTCCCAGTTTGTTGTGAATGTTTACAAATTGTGAATAATAGTCAAATATGAGTGCATGTACACAAAGTACATGTAAACAGAGCTACAATATGTGAAAATATCTCTCCTTAATGATACCAGTCATTTGTTATTGAGCTTGCAGATAAAACTTGATAACGTCACCATACTGAGAATCATCATTAGCAGAATGTAGCTGTGTGTGTAGCTCAATCAATTATCTGGATTCATCTGTACATTGACATAATGGAATTTAAAACACACCCAAAAACACACATAACACACACATGCTCAGGCTTTATTTAGGCTTACACTTTACCTTTGCTAAATGGCTTTAGGATTCACGTACAGTATCACAGTATGTGTATGGGAGGTTAATTTTGTGTGTGTGCTCATTACACCTTTGATTGTTCTCTCTCTCTCTCTGTGCACTAAATCTCTCAGAAACACGAGAGACATAAATACACACCTACGAAAACCAAAACAATATTTCCACACGCATTTTTCCTTTCCCTTGCATTCTGTCTCTTGGTCACAGGTATCTCTCTCTCTCTCAGTGCAGTAAGGAATCACTTATTGTGTTCCTGTTGCCATAACACGGTCAGAAATGTGTCTAAGGCCATTTGTAGAGCCCTTCCAGTCTTTTCTAATTAGAGCTGGAGTGTGTTGTATTGTGGCATTGGACCACTGGTTTGTTTTGTCTGAAGCTGCTCCTAATACCACAGTGCAGCCAGGATGAATGATGTGCTTTCTGTACA
This sequence comes from Percopsis transmontana, assembly GCA_025447815.1. Lineage (NCBI taxonomy): Eukaryota > Metazoa > Chordata > Actinopteri > Percopsiformes > Percopsidae > Percopsis > Percopsis transmontana. The sequence continues at coordinate 240,116 of JAOEHI010000024.1, forward strand.
GGAGACCTTTACAGACAGGACAGTCCCTGGGGGAGATTTGGCTGTGAAAAAGGTTTTAGTACGGTACACTGTATACATGTGATAGACACTAATACATATCAAAGCGGAAGAGATCTGAATACAAGACCACCCCTCTCCTGATTGGAGTACTGTACATGTAGGAACTGGTTAAAGGTCCAGCATTTAGGATTTAGTGGCATCTAGTGGCGGGATTGCAGATTGCAATCAACTGAATACCCCTTCCTTTCCAAGCGTGTGATTAGAATCTGCGACGACAGTATTGCTAGGCTGACAGTCTAACCAGCTGAGCTAATGGGCAGACAGTCCCTGTTGTTAACAAACCCACTTACCGTCACAATTGGTTGTCAGCGGTAAAGAGACCGAGGAGGCCGGTAAAAACGTATTTTTTGGACGGCCGACAGGGATTTGTCCTGGTATGCCCAATGGCCAGTACACTACTGGGTGCCAGTAACTTCCAAGAGCCGGTGCTGTATTCAAGCTGCCAGTTTAACGTAAAAACCCGAATGCGCTCTCTAGAGCCAGTGTTCTGTTTGTAGGTTCTGGGCTACTGTAGAAACATGGGGGATTAACATGGCAGGGTCTCCTTGGAAGAGGACCCACTCACTATGAAGGTTCATTCTAAGATTACGAAAACACAATGATTTGTTGCCTCAGGTGATTATACCTTAATATTATAGATTATATTATACCTAACATAATTATGAATACTACATTCCATTTCTGTGAAAATATCCCCCTAAATCCTACATAATGTTCCTTTAAACTACAACCTTAACTACATTTTTCAGGAGCAGTAGGCTACCTTAGCTATTTTCAACATAATGTCCCTTTTCCAGTAACGAGCTGCTTTTTTCCTCATGGAATGGTGTAGAATGGCCTATTTTTACTTCTCTTAATTTCTATTTCAAAATGCTGATGACAATTAAACTCGAGAGTTATCATTCACTCCTCAAAACAGTCATTAATTGCTAGCAGCCTAAACTCCGGCAAAGTGCATAATATTCTTAGAGCTTTCTTCTTAGAGACATTTTATTTTATATATTTATATTAGTGGTGGCTGGTGATTCAAAAAATTGGGAAGGACAAGAGGAAAACCAACCCACGGCGTCATGTTATTTTACACTAGTTGGCTACTTATCTCTACTTATGTTATGTTCAAGTTATGTTATGTTCTTGTTATGTTCAAATGTAGCAATAATTCAACTAGCAACCTAATGCAAACTTTCTATATAACTAATGTACTATACTATAATATAACTAATGTTACTATATAACTATATAACCCAAAGTTTATACCCATCTTCTATAAGGACCAAAATTATGTATCATATTACAACATAAAGTATGAATATAAAAAAGGCTCCAGGTTAACAAAAGGGAAAGACACATCTAATCATCACTGCAGGTTCTGGATGGGAATGAATCTGCCATATAATGTCACAGCGTGCTATCAAGTCCCTGTAATGTACCAACTCCCTGTAATTGCCTGTGTTAGCTGACCCCTCCTCTCGTCATACCCTCTAAAGATTGCTCTTGCATTCCGAGAAAAGCCGCAGCATCAATAGCCCTTTTTATACAGAAATCTCGCAATAATGCGGTTAAGAAGACTCGTTATTATGGTGCACTCGCTTGCTTAAACTGAACCAAACAGATGTGGCATATCGCTGTCGTGTATCACTGCAGCTGTAGTAGTGGTTCACTTTAGTTCCTCTCGCAACAGCCAAGACACGATTCTTGCATGACATCATTGATAACCCTCTCCCTCAAAATTCTGATTGGGTATTCACCAGCACAGTCAGCCCCGCTAAGGGAGGTTTGTTGTCCCTTACTGCAATTCACACTCATGGTAAAAGCCGCTGGTTTATGACCGTTTTTTGGGACATGAACAATTGCTATAGGGCAGCGAAGCTGCAGGACCCCTAAGGCTGCTTGGACCCCTAATAATAAAAAAACAATTACAATAGGGTTCCCGCAGCTTCGCACGTTTGTGCATGTGGTAGTCATAATGTTTGGAATTTCGGAACTCTTTTTTTTTTTTTATTTTGGATAATGAGTGTCCATCCATATCTCTCTGTTCAACTTCTTTACTATTCCTACTACTACTACTGGTACCACACTATATAACACAAATGTTACACAAGATGCATATGGCATAACATATTTTTTACTCAGAGACTAGATTACTGTGAGAGAGTGTTTTTGTGTGCTGGAGACTCAGCAGGGGAACATTCATAATTCACTATGTGACCGGGACAGGTGGACCTCCTCTTGGTTTACATAGCAGATTTAGCCTCAACATTAAAGGCTCTAGTTTTTGGATGGCACAAGGCAGGCGGTAGCGCTAATACAGACATATTGACAATTTTGTTGGCTGCAAGGTGGTTTTACTCTGACCTGGGCGCGTTTGCTAATTTACTGACTCGATTCACTTGGGGCGTGGGGGCGCAGTAGAGGGTGTGTCTAGTTTGGTGTGAAATGAAACTAAATAGTGCGCTAGCGTCTCTGCCTGGTCAGACCACGTCTTGTGTTGTAGTTTCCAGGCTTTTGGCGAAGGTGCTCTAAGCACAGACTTATCCAAAATCCCACACGCCACTTTTGTGAATAATTGAACTAATGACTACTGTCCTTAATGCCGTCCATTATGATATTGGCATTTCGCCATGACAGAGAGCACACTGCTTTTAAAGGGAATAAGAGAAGCTGATTTGATTGGCCGTATTTGGCCGTACACTCATACATACTGATAATTTATTAATTCTAATCAAACAAACTGTAACGAAGAATAGGCCCACACTGACAAGCTCCTTTAGGCAAGAAGTGCAAAATAGTGATTGTATTTCAAAAGCAATGCGTGCAGAATAGTGTTCATATTTTATAAGCACAGCATACAGTGTAACGTTCATCTTTCCCAGTTGGTTTCAGCGGGTCACCAGCTGTGTTCATCTCTACTCGCTCTGATCTCCTTGTCCACCTTTCTAGGTAGACAGGTGATTAGTAATGACACACACCTCCTCCCAATTCCCCACGATCAACAGACATTCCCTCCACGCACAAACAGAGCTAAACCCCCCCTCCCCCCACACACACACAACCCTTTTACAACTGCTCCATCGCTGCGCCAGATTACCACCACCACCATATGTCCCGAAATTAGCAAAAAAGTATTGGCCACACTTTAGATTGACATGAACTGTGAACTTGCGCCGTGCGCCTCCGCTTGCGTCTTGACCCGGAAACCAAGTGTGTGAATGAATATTAAGAATTCCATGCTGTCTGTGATGTTGTATAGTATGTACTGACTTTGTAGCCGTCGCTTGTGGGCGTGTCTGGCCTGTTGCTGGTGGGCGCACCTGCCCTGCCGCTCAAAGGGGCACTTTGTGTGTGTCTGCCTGTTTAAATGCGTAGGCTAAACAAACTACATGAATTGCAGATGCTATAGTTGTATTTGTTTATTTTATATGTAATGCTATATCACCATGCCCACGACCTTCTGGCTGGGAGTCCAACACCTAGACCACTAGACCATCCTGCCCCATCCTGCAATATATCGCGATATACTACATCGATTTCCATCTAAAAAATCGATTCTCGTTTTAAACGGTGTGTGACCTACAACTACTAGATGTTGCAGTATGGCTAGTTGCCTAGAATTGACGGTCCCCATTTCTGGTTAGAGTGAAATTTGGATGCAACATGACGCAGCTGACAAAATTACAGCAGCTCCTTCCTTAAAAATATAAAGCCGATGTGTGGTATTTCAGCTCTGTTTTTATTTTTACTTTGTGGAATATCGCAATATATCGCAATATGTATTGTATCGCAATGTATCGTGCTATAATCGTATCGTGACCCTTGTATCGTGATATATATCGTATAGTGAGGTCCTTGCCAATACCCAGCCCTAGTTCATACTAGTATATTCAATATGAAGTTGCACATTTTATTCTCTCCATTGTCTGTCAGGCAAAGGTGTTAAGCTAATGTATCATTCAAATAGTGATTCACAGGGTTTTGCATTCATGCATCCAAACCTCACCAGAGATTCCTACAGTTGTGGAATTTTATACTATAAATGACTCTTACACAATGAGCTGTCTTTTACTGGGGTTTTAATTACATTTACAAATGGGTACACTATATCAAAGACCATACTGGTCAGTAAAAAGAATGAACGACCTTCAATAACACACATCAGGCTTAAATGCTGCGACACGAAACATCCTGCCTCTCTACTCCTCCCCGACGCCATAGATAAATTCCCTGGTTAGCTCAAACATCCATGCAGGATGACCTTGGTTGCTCACGTGTCCCAAATACAGTCAAGATATAAGCACACAGGCATACTAAAACTAGGTCTAAGGTCAGCCAGTCAAATGTGCTATTTCCATCACCTTGTCTCCACTCTTTATTTTTATAATGTATATCCCTTTAAATGAACAGGGGCACATCATTAGGTTTGGGTACCGTTCACATTTGAACCAATACCGGTACTGGTACCTGGAATTCGGTACCGGTACTTAACCTCTCTTTCTCTCTACTCTCTTAGCCAGATGTGCTCTCTCAGGTACCGAAATTTGGCACAGATGGATTTTACACTAATCGGTACTCGTGGTACTGACGTAATTTGGTCAGTATCATTAAAAGTACCTAGTTCAGTAGCCAACCCTACACATCATACAGTACAAGAAAACCGGCTATCCTTTTACAAAGTGGGAACGTCAGATGAACACATTTACAGTGCTGTCAAAAAAGAATTTGCCCCCTTTCTAATAACCACCCTTGGCAGCAACAGCTGCAATCAAGCGTTTGCGATAACTAGCAATGAGTCTTCTTTGCAGAATTCTGTTAATCAGCCACATTGGAGGGTTTTCGAACATCAATGGCCTGTTCATGTTAAAGCATCTCAATCGAATTGAAGGCCGGATCTTGACTAGGTCACTCCAAAACCTTCATTATGTTTTTTTTAGCCATTCAGGGTGGACTTGCTGGTGTGTTTCAGATCATTGTCCTGCTGCATAACCCAAGTGCGCTTGAGGTCATGAACTGATGGCCGGACATTCTCCTTCAAGATCTTTTGAGCATTCAATTCATGGTTCCATCAAATATGGCAAGTTGTCCAGGACCTGAAGCTGCAAAGTAGCCCCAGACCATCACACTGCCACCACCATGTTTGTATGACTGTTGGTATGATGTTGTTTTTATAAAATGCTGTGTTTTTTTTATTTAAAAAAAACACAAATGCTGTGTGTTTTATGCACACCTTACACACACCATGTTCAACTTTTGTCTCGTCTCACTGAATATTTTCCCAAAAGTCTTGGGGATCATCAAGATATTTTTTTGCAAATGTGAGACAAGCCTTTGTGTTCGTTTTGGTCAGCAGTGGCTTTCGCCTTGGAACTCATGGATGCCATTTTTGCCCAATCTCTTTCGTATTGTTGAATCATGAACACTGACCTTAACTGAGGAAAGTGAAGCCTGCAGTTCTTTAGATGTTGTTCTGTTTTTTTATGACCTCCTGGATGAGTCGTCGATGCGCTCTTGGAGTAATTTTGGTAGGCCGGCCACTCCTGGGAATGTTCAACACTGTACCTAGTTTTCTCCATTTGTGGATAATGGCTCTCACCTTGGTTCGATGGGTTGGGATAGATTTTTCCCTTTTTTAATAAATGAATCATCATTTAAAATCTGCATTTTGTATTTATTTTACATTTACATTTACAGCATTTAGCAGACGCTTTTATCCAAAACGACTTACAATTAGTACATTTGTCAAAAGTTGAACTGGTTAACCACCAGTTTTTGCAAGCAGATAACATTGTCCTAGAATAAGGACAGCATCATGTAACAATTTTACTATGCATTTGCACAACATTACTCGAAGGTTTATCATTTGCTCCTCAAAACAGTCAATAATTACAATAATCTAATGTTATCATTCACTCTTCAGTCAATAATTGCTAAACTGCAAAGTGCTTAAAATTCTTAGAACAGAGTAGAAAGAAGGGAATTTTTTATTTTTAAAAATTTTTTTAAAGTGAGGAAAGGTGTTACGAGCATGACAAGGACTGAACCCAAGAGCAAACAGACAGGCAGGTTTGAATCTGAAACTGGTTTAATCCACAAGATACAGAAAACAGTAGGGGCCAGGTCTCCTGGCGGGGACGGGTCCAGGTGAGGTCCAGGATGCGGAGGCGAAGTAGTCAGGTCCTGGAGTGCGCGAGAGCAGGAGTGAAGG
>JAOEHI010000024.1:246474-258654 GCA_025447815.1 Percopsis transmontana
GTGTGTGTGTGTGTGTGTATATGTATGTGTATATGGAATGGACGATATCACAACATTTTAAACTATGCTGCACATCAAAACAGTATATAAACACAACTGTGATTCAGTTAAAGTAATAATTAGAAATGTAAACACAGGATGAGAAATTCTTAGAAGAACAGCTACTGGCTGTTAAGTTGAAGGTATGGAGAGATGTCTGTCAAAGCTTGCAGAGTAGGGTTTGGCGATAACTGACTTCCACCCCTCTCTGAAGAAGGTCCTGCGACACAAACATACATTACAGCACGAATATGACCTGGGGCACATTGTCATGTCTGTAAAGAATACCCACAATGAGGAGCTATATGACTGGATGAGGATGATAATCCATCTCTTGTATTGTGTTAGCACCTGTGGAGGAAGTGGACCTCCATCCTTTGTTTGTGGTCACACCAATAAAGGTGGACAAGGACTACACCATCAGAAAGGACATTGTGTCTGGTGCTATCCGCAGGTGCAAGTCTGTGTCCATCAGTGCGGCACTGCAACAGCTAAAAATGGAAACAGTCACCCTGGTCCAGCACAATGGTGTTAAAAAACCTCAAAACTCACTCAGTGGCAAGACATCTGAGCAGATTTGTACCTTCAGTGGAAACAAAAAAAAAAAAACATCAATGAGATCAAATACTTTGTACTATGTTGTGGAAATTACAACAAAAATTTAATTAATTTGACTCAAACACTCTTACCATTTCTTGCTAAATGTCATCATGGTATACTGTGTGTATGCACCCTCTCGCCTTGTCTTATGTTGCTTGCCATCTAGTGGCATTGCTACGTGAGGTGACCAGAAAAAAAACAAATTGTAAAATGCAATATAACAATGTCAAAGTTAGGTTAGTTTACCCATTGAACGGGTCACCTTAGCCATCATCACAACAGTTGTCCCCCCTGAGAGATTTGGCAGGAGCCGCCACTGTTCCAGAGGGTGATCAAGGTGTGTGTGTGTGTGTGTGTGTGTGTGTGTGTGTGTGCGCACACGCACGTGCACTACATTTGGGAAGGAACATGAGAGATAATGATTGACAGGCAGTGATAATTTTCTCCATTCATGCAGGGGATTAGCAGTGCTGCTCCTATTAAAGAGAAAATGTAGTTTTTCTGAGCACACACACACTGCATGCATCTCAGCACAGAACATTCCCCAGACATGGCAACACAGGCTATAAATAGCTCAGAATCCAGTCATTCAGGGCTGTAGCATGTTAGCTATGATCCTCTTACAGCTAACACTACCACTTCTAACATGTACATATATGCAATACACTTATACAGTACATACATACATACATACATATATGCATACATAAATGTATACTTATAGACATACATAGGTCTACATAAATGCACACTACATACATACAGTACACATACACATTCTTATACATACTTTAAGTATACTGTTTATGTGGCACATAATTATTCAACATATTCTCTATATACTGTATACATTATATAATTACAATATGTATACAAGGATGTATATATATGTCTGTCCTTCTGTCTATCTACATAATGTATCTCAATATCGGTCTACTGCCTGGTATACAGTTCTACTGCACTAATGAGAACCAGGACGAGCCCAAGTAGGGAAATGAGCATTAAAATAAATGCATATAGCTTAACCTTACTTACTTCTCCATTACACTGAAACTCCTGACATCTGACGTGTTATGCATTATGAGAAAGTATGAGAAAAGAAAGGGAGAGAGTGTGTGTGTGAAGAATTTCTGCTCTATGCTTTACATTGCTGAGCGCATGAAGGCTTACGGTAACACACACACCCACCGAGACGTGATGTGTTTCTGGAATCATCATGGCAGTGATGAACAGCATACTGTAAGAGCAGCAGAATGCCAAGCCACCAGAAATAATCTTGCCTCCAGGGGGAGTTTCAAATTCCCCTTGAGCTGTCCTCTCACACTCACACTCACCATTGATCCTTCAGCGACCAGAGAGGTTACAGAGGCTGTGTCATACACACAGTGGGTGGTAGGGGGAGTGCAAATGGGAATGTGTACTCCAAGGCTACACAGAGGACATGGATTTAACCTTATTATCACACAAAAACAAGACCTACTAATGGCTAATTGTGTATGTGTATGTGACAAAGACAGACAACAAGCCTATTGAATTAACCTGACAGGTTATCATCACAATACTGACCATGTGGCCGCTTGGGAGACCACATGCCTACTGATATGTTGTGGTTTTAAACAGCAGCTGTGAAGAAATAAGGGCCAAGATCATCATGTGGTTGTGATGCCACATCATAGCAGCAGTTGTATGTTTTTTTGTCCATCTTTCCAGCCAGGCGGGAAGGCTTTCTTGAACGTCTTCTGAACCAGCGGCATCAGAGGACCATCCAAGGGGGTCACAGGATGCTTTTGTGAGGTCGCATGATTGTAGTATTTGAAAATAATATTTAGATAGTTGAGTATATTCCTCAATTTGTCTTCAAGATTGCCCCTGTGGTTTAAACTGAGACTGAAAAGAGTACATGCACCTCCCTCGGGTGAGTGCTGAGTTGCCCAAGCAATAAACTATTTCTTTGTGGGAGTCAAAGGTGAAAAGGTTTGAGAACCCCTGGGTTGGAACCACTGTCAAAAACAACCTCTTTAACAAAATTACATTAAGTGTAGATTAATTAATAATAGGTTTTGGACGGCACTCATGCCCCTTTTCAGGCAGTGACTGCTGGAAGTATTTTGCAATATTATTAAGCCCTAATAAAAATCGGGGAAATTACCACATAATCTCAGCAATCCCCAAGCCCCCCCCCCCCCAAGATCTGTGTGTGCATATAAAAATGATGAGAACATTGTAGGCTTTGTTCTCAGCGTTTCAACAAAATTCTAATAATTACTCTGGAGATACTGTAATACTATATGGTACTAGAGTAACCCTGTGTATATTTATAACAGGGGTAGCTGAAAAACCTCGACTTCCAAAGTGAAACAGCCTACTAGAGCATGCATTGTGACCTCTGACCTGCTCTCCACCCCCATCATGCTGGCTTTTTGGAGGGGTATAGTTGGATTTTTATACACAACACGCCAGCCAGACAGGCTCTATATGTTTCCAAGATTGCTGGTTAGAAGGTTAGCCAGCACTCTCAGTAGCTGTAAACATATCCTGTGACTACAACATTCAATAAAAAAAGTCAATACCAAAGAGGTGGTTGCAATGTTGTACAATGTCCCTCTGGGCTAAAACCATGTCTGATGGCAACACCAAACATATCTGATTTTAGATAGGAGATCCTACCTTATTTATTCCCGAGAGCAAATTCTATGAACAGCAGAGCAGATAATACCATACAATGTATAGGATAAAAATCACATCACAAATATTACTGCACTCAACAGTGTAAAACTAATTAATTGCCCTCCACTGGTTAAAGGCGCATGCCATGTTATTTATTTTATAGCTGTATATGTTTCTTATATTTTATCCTTTCACTCTTTAAGTTCTGTTAACACCTACATTTCCTCTCATTATATTAAGTAGGCACTTCAACTATTGTAGTGAAAATTGGCCCGATGCCTTTCATGGCAGGACTGGATACCACTCTGTTGAGAGCTTTAACATCTTGGCATTAAACATTCTCCTCGGTTCCTCATATCCAAGTCAGCCGTAGTTCTGCAGAAATTGTAGTTAAGCAAATGACATCGTGTAGACAAATGGATAAGTGCTAACAGATGTTGGGGCACAGGGGATAATGAAGCACCTGTTACTGACATGACTGAAGTCAGACTATACAAGAAGGCCTAAGCTGATATTGGCATGAGAATGCAGTTCCTATAGGAGTCATTCTCAATGACGGTCAAAACCTGCTGGCCTAGAGGATGAATAAACACCACCACACAGCTCCTGAGTAAAAACCCTTTTTTATTTCTCGTTGAAAGAAACTTGGTAGAATATTACAGCAGAACACACATGACTGAAACAGCTGCCATTTCACCTAACATAGTACAGGAAGAAGGATGTACTTCAATCTCATGTGTATATCATATACATACATACGTGTGTGTGTGTGTGTGTGTGTGTGTGTGTGTGTGTGTGTGTGTGTGTGTGTGTGTGTGTGTGTAAATAGAAGAAGAAAAGAAAAAAAGACTATTGCTCCCAGATGTTTTTGTATGGCAAATTCTTCTGCTGTGTTGAAGGGGATAAAGTAAAATTCAACGAGGAGGTTGTACACACTGATAGAGGTGGGACAATAAAAATAGTAGCTATTCACCAAAGCATGTGAATGCTGGGACTTCTCTCTATTAGTAGGCAGAGAAGTAAACATTTAACCTTTCTTTTAAATTGCAATACAGAAAGAAAAATTAAAACCGCTCAAAATGGATAAAATACCATTGTACAGCAACCAGAAAATGCTAAATAAAATAACAAGGCAGCTCCGCATAAGAGCAGGCATGCAAAACGTATCGTATTCAAAAAGAAGCACTAAAGACATTAAATTGATGATTGCAGATGTTTGTCTTATGGCAAATCGATGGAAAGCCAATTAGTGACAAAACATGTAAAAGGGGCTGAATAGACATGAAGACAACATGACACTATGAAAAGTGACAGGGCTGAATAGTGTTAGCTGACATACAATTTGAATAAAGCTGTATCTAGAAATCGCTAATAATATTCTGTAGTATGAATTTTCTTTTGTACTTAATTTCTTCTAAGGAATAAAAGAAATATTAGGAAAAGCAGGTATGAAATATCACCCTGGACAATTGCATCCAAGTTTAGTGTTAAATAAGCCACTTTAGGCAGCATTATCTAATAAATTTCTCATATTTCTTAGACATATTTCAATATATTTGTTTTGAAAAATAATTCTATCTATACTTGATATTTTAGTAAGTAAATATCTTGCTTTTAGGAACAGCACCCCAAGGTGGTTTTTCTAGTTTTCAATAGCACCTAATTTTTTCCCCTTTTTATTTTATTTTACAATCAGACTGAAGGTAGATTCAGTCATTAGTGGTCTAAGTTCAACATTAAAGGATCCAAATGGTGCACCGTTTAAAACAGTCTTCCAGGTGAATTTCCTGAAGACCTTGGACCAACCCAGCAACATTAAGCTTTGATATCCAACTTTGAAATAAAGACCAGTGCTAGAGGTTCTGGCCCCCCTGGTCCCCTAGGGGTGGAGACTGAGGAAAAGCGCATCAAACTCCTTTTGCCACATAATGTTGACTAACAGTGACTGGCTTTCCACACAGTACCTCTGCTGGATGGTATACAGTACATACCTGTGTTGACCACTGCATTTCAGCTATCGGAGCAGGGTTGGCACTGGTAAGATGCTGGATAGGGGACTATCACACGCCCAGATTCCAAAAGAGTCCTGTGCTTTAAACTGATGACCTTACGGGACCCCCTGAAAGGCCCTTCCCGCAGTGCCAAGGATGCCCCCTATAGCTGTGACAGTAGCACTCCCGTTTTGAAACAAAGTTAAAGTGGATCTATCTGGCTAACCATACATGCCACTTGTCGTGGTGAGTGGTGTAGGCGCCTTTAACACATCACACCCCATGTCCATTAACATATGCTATAGGTCCAAGTGAGCTCTTGCCAATGGATGTCAATCAAGATTTGGGACTGATGATCTGTCACCGTGTTTTGAGCACTGTCAAACCTAATTTGCTGGGCTAGGCGTGTGTAGTTATCAAATGGACGATCAATACGTTTTCTTTATCAGCAGGGGTCTCAAACAGATGCTGACTACCGCATTCCGCACTCAATTAGCTATAACATCCACCTACAACTTTAGAACACGATTCTTTTATATAGACAGCACTATCTCAGTCAAATATACTTTTATTTACTCCATTGTTTTTTCATTTTAAGTTCGATTCGTCATGCACTGAATAGTCGTTCCTCTCCAGGCTTTGCATCATGTTGTCAGATTGATCACAAGCCATCAGCTTGATCAATCGTCGTCAACGTCGTCACCCTCAGATTCCTCTCCTGCCCTTCTCTCGTACATCTTATCCCGGTGTCTCTCCTGGATCTCTTTCATTTCTTCGGCATAGCGACTGAAAGCGCCTCCGAACTTGCTCCATGCCTTGAAAGGTATTGTAATAGAGTTTCTATAACTGGGCTTAACTTCACTCACCCTCAAGAAAACTCCGTACTTGTTCGACCCCACGTCGAAGAAGAAGCGCTTGGAGTCCACCATGATGGAGGTTCCCTCCGGAAGCTCGCTATACCCCCCGGCTCCTCCGCCGCCGGTCAGCTCTTCGTCATCTCCTCCGTAATCATCTATTAACTTGGCCAAGGCGTCGCGGAACTCTATCAGACCCTGAGCTGGGAGGGCTATGGTCTGTCCGGCCTGCATGCCTCCTCCGGGGATCCCACCACCTCCGACTCCAAACCCGGGCCCACGGTTGACGGTCTGCCGGATCCTGAGAAACCGCCCACGTTGGTTCTCCTTTAGATCGAGGTAGTATTTTCGGTTCTCTCGAACCAGAAACTCGCTCTTCAAGGCCCGTCTAGGCCCAGTGTCATCCCCTCCGGAGGATTGAGCTATCTGCTCAGGACTGCTAGGCCCCAGCTGGGCGTAGTGCTCTATGAAATCTCCCAGGTAGTCACGAAACTCTGCCGCGACTGACATGGACAGGGTCAGCCGACTTTTCGAGCCCCCGGCGCCTACCTCGGCGATTTTGATGAACCGGCCTTTGGCGTTCTGCTTTACATCCAAGTAAAAGCGTTTATTCTGAATGTCCAGTCTCTTCGAAGCCAGCTCCTGGGTCTCCGGTTCTCGCTGGTAGTGCTGGAACCCGCTGCCTCCTCCCCCTCCGCCGCCACCACCGCCGCCGCCACCACCACTACTGCCGCCGCGCTCACTGCCACTATCCCCATCCGCCATCTTCGCCACCACCAGCCAGTTTCTCTGCGTATCTTTGACCCCCCCTTGCTTACAGCTCACCGAGAAACCGGACGCGGGCTGCTGAGTTCCGATAGGCTGCCACGTCTGTCCGTCACAACATCAGACTAAAAGCGTGCGTTCTCATTGGCGAATGTCCCCGTCTTTCAAGAAAATCATACAACTTTATTTGCAAGTCATAATCTGGATTTAAACACAGACTAAATAAAATGTTATCGAATTGTAACGATTTGTTCGGTGGTGTAGTTATCCTGAGGGTATCTTTATATGTACAATGTACACTGCTGTCTCTTGTTAGTGTTAGCATTTTTGGAGCGGGTGTCCCTGGAAGGACACTCTTCCAAGTGGATCACATTTAGCCCCGCCTACTGGTTGGTCTCGTGTGCAAAGGAGTTCTTGGTGTGGGGGATGGGTACAAGTTTTCTTAATCGCAAGGCGATTGGTCAAAACAGGGATTCTAAGCAACAACGGCGGTTTTAATTGGTCGTTCGAACACCCGCGAGGGGTCGCAAGCAAAGATTTGCAAAGGGTTTATTGTTTCTTTCCTTGCGGGAACCGAATTATTTGTGGATTACTCCGTTCTGCAATCAAATAACTGAACGAAAAATGGTATGGGATGTTGGTTTTTGCTAGATACTTAAAAATGGCTGTGTTTGGATTTTATTCTGCAGTTATGAGAGGATTTTAACAATGCACGTTGGATTTGGTGTGTGCAGAATGTGAGCAGGATGCATGTGTTTTAAAGGCTTGGGAGCTAACTGTCACCTAGCGCGTAGATGCAACGGTAGCTTCGGGTTTGTGGCTTTGAAGTTGAGGACTTTTCGAAAAGATAGTACTACCATAGTCCCTGTTATCCTAACTTGGAAGAACATATTAAAAATGTTTAAAAATCTCTCCTATAGCATTCTTGGGTACGGTAATACCGAAATTACCTTTAAACTTAGCGGTAGCTCATATAGATATTACTTGATTTGAATGCAGTGAATGTGTATAAACAGAAGAACATGAATATTGTTATAAATATAACGAATGTGTTTCTGTAACACGTTTTTTTGGCTGATATTATTAATGGACAACAAAAGTTTATAACAACAAAGCATCCCGTCACAGCACTTTGTCGCGTGCTGTGACGCCGAAAAGACTAGTTAATTTTATTTTGTTTACAGCGTACAGGGTATTGTATATTTTTCAGGGTATTTGTCATTTATCTGATGTGATTACAAACTTTAAAAAACATATTTACTAGTGAGCATTAGTCATGTAATAGTTGGTCAACTGCTGCTTGTTTTTTCTCTTGGTTGGCGGGAAAGTATTGTCCCCCGCCCGGTACACAATGCTCTACACTTATATTACATAATTTATGATGTATTTAAATGTATTGTAATGTTTAGGTTTAGGATGTGCATTTCATGCATACTGGCAGAACTGTTAGTCGTTTACACATACTTGCAATTTGAATCAAAGGTGACATTATGGGGGTCTTACAGATTTTGACTGCAGCCAGGAGTTTCTACTTGTGAATTTTTGCAGTAATGTGTAAGTCCGACACTAACTAGCACAGCTATGACACAATTTGTTTATTGATGCAATGATCTTTAATCTCCATCCAGGCTGGTGGCAAGGCAGGTAAAGACAGTGGCAAAGCTAAGGCGAAAGCAGTGTCACGCTCCCAGAGAGCTGGGTTGCAGGTAAAAACCAGCACCTTACTCTCAGCTCCAAAACTGGCCATTATTTTGATACATTTCCATCTAACAACGCTCGCCTTATTTCCTACCAGTTTCCAGTGGGACGTATCCATAGGCACTTAAAGACCCGTACGACAAGCCACGGCCGTGTCGGAGCCACAGCAGCTGTGTACAGTGCAGCTATCTTGGAGTACCTCACTGCTGAAGTAAGACAACACTCTTAACTTGTATGTTTGTACCTCATCATAGTGCTAGTGCATCACACCTCATGAATTGTTGGTGCATTATTCCAATGAATTGACTTAAAGTCGACTGAACTGCTAATCCTCTTTTTCCATAAACGACTGCACTGACAAATTCATAATGCAGTAGTGTCTGCATCAAAATCCAATACTTTTTTTTTATTTTTCATTGGAATTTCATATATTTATTTTCAGGTATTAGAGTTGGCAGGCAATGCCTCCAAAGATCTGAAGGTGAAGCGCATCACTCCCCGTCATCTGCAGCTGGCCATCCGTGGTGACGAAGAGTTGGACTCCCTTATTAAGGCCACAATCGCTGGTGGAGGTGAGTTCAATGGCTACATACAGCTCTAATGGACAGATTGACCTTTTTTTTCCCCTGCCCGGTTAAAGATCTCTATATGTTTCATGATTCCTAGATAAATTAGTTATCAGTTGGTGCTACACATTTATGACCCATGGCTCATAGTTCACAGAAGCATACATGGATGTACACAAACAATGGGCAAGATAATAATATAAACATGTATACAACCATATTCATATTGGGTAAAAATAAAATGAATAAGACTAGATTAAAACTATGAACAAGGTATTTATTAAAAAAAATATTAAATTCAAATCATGAATATATGCCATACTTGTTTCAAACCGTGACTTAACATCTATTTTTATAAATTGTTGCTCGAGGGATTTACGTGTTGTGTGGTTTTCAGGTGTGATCCCCCACATCCACAAGTCCCTCATCGGCAAGAAGGGCCAGCAGAAGACTGCATAGACACCGCGTTCACCAGAAACACCAGGGCTCCAGTTTGGATAAGACTGGGGCTCACTTTAAAAAAAAAAAAAAAAAAAAAAATGTAAACAATTTTTTAATTAATATTATAGCTAACGAAGAGTTATAGTTAGGCTTTGTGTTATTGTAATATTTTCCCATAACTAGGAAAATACAAGACCCCATAATGTACGGAAAAAGCATTTATTTGTTGTAGAATGACTGTGGGGATGGGCAATGGGTTTTTGTCAAAAGTTAAAGTGAATTTGTTTGATTGGCCTGGGATTCTGTAATGTTTTATACTTAAAAATGGAAATTGTTAAAAACCATTTTTTTTATATAAACTTGTTTTGTGGTTATTTCCTTGTACTTTGTATTTCTCTATTATATAACTTTTTATAAAGTTTTTATATTGAGCACCAGTAAAGAAACAGAATAAAAAGCAAGTGACTTATGGTGAGCTTCTTCATCCACACATAGTTGTTTTATTTGTTTTAAATATTTGGATCTTAGAATTGTCAGGACTTGCTAAGAATGTTTTGATCTAAATTAAAAATTTCCCAAAACAAGACTATTATCCATATCGATACATCTACTAGAAAATACCATACTGCTACAGATATCCTGGTGCTTCAGTAGCCTATTGGTTGTTCTGTGTAGAAATATTCTGCCATCTGTAATCTTTATTTGGTTAAAAATGAAAACAGACACACCCAGAGTTAAATTCAGTAGTCACCAGCGTCAGAAAATGCAAGTTAACTTTACCTTATATTAAAGACCAAACAAATGTTAGAGTTCAAGTAACAGACACATATCAACTGTTCTAATGAGACAGCATGACTCAGGCCTGCATGGTCGAATTGCTCCAACAAAACAAAAGTAGTACTGAAGGAGACCAATAAGAAGTGACTTGAGCTGAGAAAAACAAGCACTGGACATTTGACTGGCAGAAATCTTTCCCCAGACTGAACTCCTTCAAGAAAAGCATTTAATTTAACACTTCTTTAGGTTACTACATTGTTACATTTGTGTTATTTCATAGTTTTAAAATGGTTTCACTAATACTATACGTATGTGTAGAATAATAGTAAAACATATAGATGAACCCTTGAATGAGTAGGAGTGTCCAAACTTTTGACTGGTAATGTAGATATACCACGACTACAGTACAATATTTTAGTAAATTCCCGTGCCGTGTAATTTGTCTCAAACCACTTCCCGTATCAAAACAAGGAAGTGTAATAGCTCGTGCTGATCATGATTCATAAGACATAAGACATAAATACATTACACATCCAGGTATATATGATTGAAAATGTTGCGGAGCGGCTTCCTGGTCAGAACCACCCATACCGTCATGACCTGTGTCACAACCCTCATCTTGTTCCTCGACAACACCGGTACACAATGCTAAATTTACCATCTACTAGAATGTGGTAATCAGAATATTTAGTTCAACGCCACCTAAAGGAACAGCAGGGGATGCAGTATTTAGGAGGAGGTAGAGCGTAGTATTGTATTTATGGAATGTCATTTAAGTCAATATTAAATAAATAAATATGCCTATAAAATCCTGAAATACATAAATGAGGCAATAAATACATATTATAGGTTTTTATTTCAAAAGGACGTTTTTCAAAGGACTACTATTATTAATTTCAGGGGAGTTTTATTTCATAATGCCACATTTATTTATTTCAAGCCACTCATTATGAAATACGTATTTCATAATGCCACATTTCTATTCCATGTATTCAAATTAATGGGGCTTGGTTATCTCACAATGTAAGCAAGGTCTAGCCATATCTGGATAGGCACAAGCAAAACGCCGCACTCCATTCACGTTGTGGCTTAGTTAGTGTTCTAAGCACATAAAATATTTATTTGCAGCAAATCTCTTAATTAGCCTACAGATTACAATATTGTTTGTGCCGAAAAAGTATTTGTAAAAGATCGTATTGTATTTGCGCGGTGTCTGTTATACCAACATTGTGCTTGTGAAACAGTTTGTGCATGTAGAAGACATAATTCTTGTACTTGTGGACGGATACTACTTGTAAAACTGGTGGTTAACCGGTTCAACTGTTGACAAATGTACTAATTGTAACTGGCTTTGGATAAAAGCGTCTGCTAAATGCTGTAAATGTAAAATGTAAAATGTTATTCATAATTCCATAGTTCATAATTCCATAGTTATAAAGAGGTTGGAGGGCACGCGGAGCACACTCCGTGGGCCGGTACCCAGAGCAGCGTGCCAGAAATCACGGAGGGGGAAGTGGGACAGGCCCCCCCCTCCTCTCTGGAAGAGTTCTTGGATAAAATGGAGCGCTGGCTGGACGCTACTCGTACAGTCGAGTCAGAGCGGGGAGCTCAGCTGGTTTTTCATTTATCCGGTTGCGCCCTTCATTGGGCATTAGCGCTTCAGGGGAGCCGGACGGATAGTCCCCGCACATACCAGGACTGGGTTGAGTTCGGTCACGCCAGCGAATGGAAGAACCCTGACTCACCCCCACCTGCCTCCACGAGACCAGCGGTGGCCGGCGC
>JAOEHI010000024.1:275490-288473 GCA_025447815.1 Percopsis transmontana
TATATATACTGTATAAAATATTAATATCTATCTTCTATAGGAACCACAGACTACTGTGATCCACAATCCTGTGGATGGGAACAAGGTATTATAGCTCAAGTTTTCATTTTTTTTCCAGTTGTTCTTTCTGTAATTTGTATTTAATATGCAGTAGATGTGGTATTTAATTATTAGTTGTCATATAAGAAATCCACAGGGTTTGCAATAATATTTCGAATACTGTTACAAGGCTTTGATATAATCAGTAGCTCCAATAGTCAGTACCTCCAATAGAAATGTTTCAAAATGCAATTTCCTGCTCAGGTCAGGCGATATTAAAACAGCCGTGGGCAGATATATTTACTGAACGGTGCTCAGCAAATACACTTTATGAGTCACATGAATATTGTCTCTTATCGTTTACATCATGAGCTGTATATTTCTCATCATTTAGAGTCACTATATTCACAATTATTGACTGATAAAGAATAAGCAGCTATTTCCAGGCAGGACGTTGATATAGAATAATGGATAAAATAGTGGATTATGACTAATAATTTATTTTTAAAATGAATGTATTGTCAGCAAACATGCACATGCAGATTTTACACGTAAAGCCTTGTGTACGTACAATCAAAAATGAAATACCATTCCTCCTAGAGTTTACATAAATTTCAATAGAGTTAATATGGCTCTTATAAATAAATGTACAATAGTACACACACTCAATAGTACACACACTCAATACACATGTTGTACAAAAGAAGACATCCTGCATGCAAAACAAATATATGTAAAGAGAAAGTATGGAAGTCTAAAACCCAAACTAAATGTGAATATTTTCAATCAATGCTATTTTTTAATTATATCTGTGTTGAATTTATTTTTCTTTTTTGGGCGTTGTGGTAACTTATTTCTTCTTATGTACTATGTACTACACGTATAAACTCATTATAAAGGGACTACACAAATGCAGCATAAATGCAATGCAACTGTTGTCATTTCTATCCTTAAGGAGTCTGTTGAGAGTGCCAACACCACCATAGAGGACGAAGATGTCAAGGGTAAAGATACTACTTTTTCCTTCCTGCTGGGGTGTGCTTCTGTCTGTCGTACCAACACGTGTTTACAGCTGGTCCTTCCCATGTTCAGACAGCCTGCCGGTTGACCTTTAACCTTTACTTCATACATTAACATCGCTCGACCAAATCCATCATATTGGAGTCTTGCTTTCCACTGAATTCCCCTCATTCGTTAATTTCTGTTTCTCCTGACATTGATTAAACTGCTTGCTCTCTTTTGAAACCGTTTTCTGCTTTTAAGTCTTTATTAAATGTTCTTCCTCTCTATATCTGAAAGAACTTTCTTTTTTCTTCTTCCCCTCTGTTGTGTCATCTGTTTGTTTTTCCACCACCCCTGAACGGCCTTTCACACGCATGCACACATACACACACACACACACACACAAACACACACACACACACACACACACACATGTACAAAACTCACAAACGAATGCATACACACTCATGTACGCTTGCACGCATACACACACATTCCTTGCGCACACTCACCCATGTGCCCAAACGAATGACTCCCCTGCCAGCCCTTCGTCTGGGCAGCTTAGTTGGCAGTTTCATGGGCTCAAAGGGTCGTTCTTCCCAGATGTCTGAGCCAAGGCAGACCCCTACCTCCTCAGTTCAGAGTAAGTCCCTCCCAAGAGGGGGAGACAATCCCACCCCTCCCCTATAAATAGTCCCTCAACACCCAAGGAATTCCCTGTCTACAGTCTCTCAAGTCTTGTAGTCTCAATAGGATTCAATATTTCCTATGGTTATCTCAAAATATTTGGCGAAATATTTAACCACTGGAATTTCTGACTACACTGTAATACTCATGCAGTGGTTCTCAAATTATTTGGGCTTCTGTACGCCTGTTCAATTATTTATAATGCCCAAGTACCCCTTTACGAACATTTTTTCTATCTAACAATAGAAGAAAATATCAATATAAGATACGATGATATAAAAATGTAAATACTAAAATGCTGCTCTACAATACTAAATACTATATTGCACAACAATAATACATTGATAGACAATTTGTAACCTTTGAGGGCTCCAGAAGCACACAGGTCAAAACTTCCATGTAAGTAATATATGTATAGGGCTATTTAAATAAAGATTAGATCGATAGAAAAAATGTATAAACTTTTTTCTATTTCTTCACATGGCTGTCTCTGTACCCTGTACCTACTTCCACATACCCCCATTTGAGAAACACTGCTCGAGGATTTACTTGTTAGAAATTCCCATTTTCAAAAGACGTCAAAAACAAATATTACTAAAAAAATATCCAGATACTAGTTTTCCCTTTTATCTATGTACTTTTATTTGTTATACTTTTGTTTTTTACTTAGCTCTATTATACACTACTTTCCCCTCCCTGTCAATTTATTGTTATGTTTGAAGTACATTACATTCTGTTGCATATTCCTATTTCAGAATCTCTTGTCATGCATCTATTGGCCTTCTTTTCTGACTAACCCAAACATTGACTCATGTTCTGGACTTTACACGCCCACTGTGTTAAAGATTAATTTGACAGATGCATGATACAATACACATTACTCATGCATGTAACTGCAACACACAAATACACTTGGGTGCACACAACAGTAAATTTAAATGAGGAAAGTAACTCAGGTTCCTGTTGATAACAGGACAGCTAAAAGTGTTCTCCCTGGCTATGAAGGCAATTGACGTGAAGGAGATGATGATTAATTCTTTGACATGTTTTTTGTTGAGCAAATGATGAGTCATTTTTTCACTATCCCCCAGCCTGCACCAATAACAATAAAGGTAAATGTCAACTATCTCTTAGTTCAACTGCATCTCAGCATTGGTTTATTTTCTATGCCTTTTTTGCGCTCTGTTGTGGTGAAAGGAATCGTATCATCCCACATTGTCTTGGGCAATGTCGTTATTAATTATGGGAGGCACCAATTTCCTACTTCAAACAACAGGTATTGTGTGAGAGATACCTTTTGTGTGACGTGCCGTCCATTTCTAATAATTGTGATATCTTGTTCTATTGTAGACTAGCACCCATTTGAAACCTATTTCTACATTTTTTCTGACATATTGAAGCCTACATTTGTATAATATCTGCTTGGTCTGTGTGTTGTAGCTCGTAAGCAAGAAATTATCAAAGTCACTGAGCAGCTCATTGAGTCTATCAACAATGGAGACTTTGAGGCCTATGCGTAAGTTTTTTTTCTCTGTCTTAGACTGTGTACTGCACGTCTATTTAAACTAAACATAAATATCATGCTACCTGATTTTCTGTGTTATTCGTTACAGGAAGATTTGTGATCCTGGACTTACTTCATTTGAACCAGAGGCCCTGGGCAATTTGGTGGAAGGCCATGACTTTCACCGTTTTTACTTTGACAATGGTGAGAAGCTGCAAACTAATCTAAACCCAACCCAACCCAACCCAACAGAGCTTATCTGAGTAGAAGTAAAAGCAGTCATACAAACTCTATATATTATACTAAGCCTGGGTACCAGCCAGGACTTCAGTGCTTGCTGCTAGCTGTCCTAGCATCGCGGTGCCTGCCAAATAATCTGGAATAAATCGTTCATTCCATTAGTGACATAACTGCCAACCATTTGAATTGTGAGTGATTGCAGGCAGTGAGATGCTAGTACAGCTTTCAAAGTTCCTAAACAGACTAGTGTCCAGGCTACTATCATGCGGTAAAGCATTTTAGTTGCCCTCAAAGATACACTTTAAGGCATTTCTTTCTGGTTCTTGGAGTTATAGCATTCATTTGCTCATTAATAGACAAACCTAGCCAAAATAAATCATTTTTAAAACAGGTCCAGATGGAGGGCGACTACTTGAATTCTCTGTGGCAATCAGGTTCGGCAGGAACTGACTCAGGAGATGACAATAACCCATGTAAAGTTTGAAAATAACAGAAGTAGAAGTTCTTCTAACAGCAGTAGACACAGAACATGTTTTGTCATTGCATGGAAAGGTACAGGTTGTACAGGATAAATTGGAATGACCTTCATATTGTAGTAAAACTAAGTACTGTAGGTTTCCTACAGTATTAATGCTCAATCTTATTGATGTGACAGATTGTAGTTTTTGTTGTGCTGGTACACTGCAAGGACACAGCTCTGATAGACGATCCTTATCCTTAGAGAGAAATCACACATTCATAATGACTGCTCTAAATGGCAGAATGTCCTCGGTCTAGCTAAGAATAGCTCAGATAAACCAGATTTGTCCTAGAAACCTCAATCACTCGAAAACCCTAATGTCCGGTATCAGACATCAAGAGGTCTAGTGAAGATGGACTTGTGTGTTCTGTGGTTCTCACAAAATCAATAATAATCCATTTACATTAAGGTATATCACCCATCTGGTTCGGTTTATGTTCTCAGATGGCCATATAGCAACATTTCAAATTCACACCACCTAGGGTTTATTGTGCTGGCGTGTAAGAGCTGGTATTATTGCTATTATTGCTCCTAGGTTTTTATTAAAGCCTCACGTTTTGGGCAGGATATTACCATGCATATTGTAATATGAGAATTAGCATTTGACCTCTAATCATCATGAAATGCGAAGCTACTTTTCCAGAATCTGGGAAGGCGAATCAAAGTAGTTGTGGGGACCCGTCTTACTCCTTCACGGACGCTACAGATGTCATCCAGCTATCAGGAGAGACTAGAGTCTGAAAGGATTCAACAGTTATTAAAGTTAGTTGGCATTAGGACTCCATCAATATCATTTAATAGATGCATATATAAAGATAAGGCCAGATGAATCCCCCCCCGGCCCTGTCCGTTCTTTTAAAGCCTCCCGGATATTATCATACATATTGTATTATGAGAGTCAGCATTTGGCATTTGACCTCTTTTCGACATGAAATGCGTTTCAGTGGCGCTACTGCCACAGAATCCAAAGGATCCGTATTGTTTGGAAGGAGAATCAACTTTGATCGGTTGAGCTTGAACAAGGGAGGGAGAATTCAATCCCTACTCAGGATGTGTGCAAGCAAGTAGTCCTGACTGAACTCTCGCTATCGCTTCATAACTGTTTAATGTTACTGCAGCAAATGCTCTCCAGATGTCCCTATCCAGACTACACATTTACTACTACGTCCATCTAACCAACCCCCCCCCCGCCAGCCCTGTCTAAAGGCAACAAGCCCGTGCACACCATCCTGTTGAACCCCCACGTGCATCTGATCGGGGAGAACGCAGCGTGCATCGCCTACATCCGTCTGACCCAGTACATGGACACCAGCGGCCTGCCCCGCACCATGCAGTCCGAGGAGACCCGCGTCTGGCACCGCCGCGACGGGAAGTGGCAGAACATCCACTTCCACCGCTCCGGCTCGCCCAGCGTCCCCTCCCAGTGAGAGACACGGCCGCCCGGGCGGCTTCGCTTAAAGGTGCACTCCTCAAATTTGTGTCGGCAGGGCCGAGACACGGCGCCGCTGCTGTTTCCGCTTGACACTAAGGAGACTCTAGGAGGCGTTGAAGCGCAATTGAGGAGTGTACCTTTAAACAACCGCAAGTAAAGTTGAAACGCATGTAGACTGTAGATTCTTTACTTTGAGAGTTCTGTATTGCATTATTTATTTTATTTCATTTAGACTGGACCTATTTTAATAAGTTTGAGTAAGTTTTTTTGTTATACAGCAACATTTCAACATTTCAAGTCATACACAAACAATTCATGCATCATTTGAACATAAAAATATTAGTTAATCATTAGGTTTGGATTTATTTTATTTTATTTTATTTATGGAAATGACTAACACATTACCAAATGTAGAAAAGAAGCTGTGTGCCTTCTGTACCGAATACAATATTGACACACTTTGGTAAGATACAACATTGCATGTTGATAAATTGGCAATTTAATTATGTAAAATTTGGTAATTTATAAATACAAAACACAAACATTTTTAGTGTTGCCTACATGTTTTTATGTATTTAGTTTATTAACCTATTTTATTTTTGTTTGTTTTCCACAGTTAATATAATTCCAAGTCGAAGATTCAGTTGAAAGATCCCATCAGCTGTTCTCTCAAGAGGAGCAGTCAACTAGCCAACCCCTGACTGCTCTGTGACCCTAAATCCCTCTATAAGGACATGACATCGCACAGGACAAGTATTAATACATTTTACCGTTATGGCATTTTATTAATGGACATCATTCAAACCACCACTGGGTGGCTGCACACCACATTTGGACGTTAACAAATGAGCATATTAATGACATTTCTTTTTTGTTTTTTAAGCTGTTTTGGTATGCATTTTAAATATATATTGAAGAGATGTTTAAAATCTACTACTGTAACTTCGCCCTAAGAATTAGTTCCGTATTTTTATGTGTATTTATGTGTGTGCAATACAAAACATTTGAAAGATCAGAATGTTAAAATTAAGCTTGCTTTAGTTCTGGTGATATGTATATATATACATTGTGATTGTTGACACAAACAAAATCAACAAACATTTAAAATGCTATTCTTACTATCAGAGGACTTGAAGGTTTATGTAAAGCCACTTTATGAGCTGCATTTATGTTTGCAATGAGCTACGTCATAACTGTTTGATTCTTCAGATTTCAAACTATAATACTAATTTAACTCTAAAGAAGAGCCAAGCGGCTTACACTTTGCATTGAGATATGTTTGCCTTTATATCAGTAAAATAAGAAATAAGAGAATGTAGCATACATGTAACATATGAAAAACCAAGACTATTGTGTAGTGCATGGGGGGAACTATTGTGAGTAAGATCATATGAAACTATAATCTTCTGTTTGATTTGTGAATCACTGACTTGTTTGTTTGCATTTGTTAATGTTTGTGCATCAGTCCTGTTTCAGAGGTTTCTGACGTCCTCCAGTATCATGGAACTGTCTTAAAATACAATCACACGATTACAGTACAGTACATATCCAGCGTGAATATCCAAACCTCGTAGGAGGGCGAAACATAATCCTGGTTGTTAAAGCACCCGTTACATTTTGTATAAAAATAAGATCGAGAAAAGAAAAAGTTCATTTTCATAAAGTTTGTATTGTATGACTGTATGTAGAAATCCTGTTATGATTTTATTATTCTTGTAATTTCCAATGTGTTATTAATACCAATGACACAAACGGATGAAGTAGTAGGCAGGTTCAGAGGATTTAAAGTTTAGATAAAAATAGGTTTGAGAGAGGATGAAAAAGAATGACAAAATAATTTTAATATGAGGGAAAATATCAGACAAGTCAGAGAGGATATGTTATTAGCGCAGGTAAGTGTTCCTTGAGCATTGGTTCTTGGACAAAGCAGGTGGTCCGTCTTACCACTAGAGTGCAATGTCAGGGTCCCCTTCATCAATTCCTGTTCTCTAAAAGTTTGATTTGTATCTACTTTTTTTTTTTAGGGGAAACTAAAATAATTTCTTTTGACAAAACGTATGATGTCAAGGCAATGCACCACTCCTTATATGGTGTGTGTATCCTGTTGCCCGCAGGGCAATAGATGTTTAAGAAATAAATAAATCTTCCAAAAGGTGTGATAGTAATTGAGTGTTGTTTATGTTGTTTGGTCTGACGGATTCTTATGTTCAGTAAATTAATCTACATATGGATTTCCATCTAACACGTTTAAAATTATTCTGTTGAAATCGCGTCTAGTTCCACCTTAATTCTCCACTGAATATTTACAAAAAGTTTTTATATACCAAATCTAAAGAATTCAACAGAAATTACGTGCTGTCCCACTCACAGTTTGAAATGATGAAGGCTTTTATTTGAAAATATTTTTTTTTGGAAAACCTGTGGTCGTTTTCCAATATTAGAGTGCTGACAGGTCTACACGTTTTGCAAGCATGTTTGAAATCTGCATCCTACGTCATCGTTAAACTGGACCATATGGTGACATCTTGTGGATGTTAGTAAAAACTAAAAGTATATCAATGTAAAAAAAGAAAGTGTAATATTATTGTCCGATTTCATTAATATTTTAACACCTCCCATTTAGGGTAGGGTATTTTAGAGCAACCTGAGCAGATTTGGCGTTTTCTTTTGTTGCCTCTTAAAGTCCTTGTTTAAATCAACTACTTCCCACAATGCATTTATGCACAGGGATCTGATAATGGCCTATTCCTTAATGTGTTTTTGTACATCAACTTCATCATTTTGTAATGCTGGTTTCAACCACATGGGCGAATCGAGGATAGTACAGTACCTAAGATGCGTGTAGTTTAGCTTTTATTTCTTGTAAATGCACATTTAGTTCCAGGTACAATATAGGCTACCATGCCTTCCAGTATTTACCTCTAAATTCACAAAAAATACATAAATAATAAAGTGTTTGTTAATAAATTCACCACACATTAAGATGATTTTAACACTTGTAGACTTTATTTTATCAGCCATATACACACTGCAGCCATTAGTTTTTCTTTTTTAAGTAATTTTGATAAAGTAGTACATGCCCTCATAGATATTTATATATGTATAGAATAAAATGTATATAACTGTCATCAACATGGAAAGGGGTTGCTGATTCTTCAAAATAAAAGCCTACCTATCACAGTGAACTTCCACTAGTTTTTAATTTTTCACTTATTCTTCTAAATTGCACTCAAAGTAAACAGTGAAATAGTGAAATAAATGCATTACACGCTGATACATACGATTAGTAATACTTGAAGCTGTGAATGAAACCGTACCTGTACTTTAACCCTGCCACACCACACCCACATTATGTCTGGTGTGGTGCCATTTCGTATCTGTCTGCAAGCCTGTCTTGCTGTGTAAGCCTTACCGTATAATCTGTGCTGCAAAGTGTGGCGGTGTAGCCTTCTGACGTGTGGTTGCGTGAAGGTTAACGGAAACTGACAAATGATAGACGTCATGAATTCACCTTTCAACTGGGAAATGTCTTCCAAACCAGAAAATAAATAAATAATCTGTGTACATTTTACTCTCTCCAGTCTTTTTACTCTCCAATTGTTTAGTCAAACTAAAACAAAACTAAGAACTTCAAAATAAGACGTCTTCAACAAAATAGAACTAAAATGCTGCTCTAAATCGTTCACCATTTTGAAAGCGGCTGTAAATACAATATTTTATGCAGTATTTAACACAATTGCGACACATGCTCCCCACACACACGCACACACAAAATCTGATTCAAACACATCCCTCATTTTTACACACACCGTCTACACAAGAAAAGTCCTAGGGTTTAAAAGAGAATGAAATATGTGGAACAGCCAAAAGACAAGACACAGGCTGGGATAGGAGACACTGAGGGCGAGAGACATACACAGGAGGAAGGAGAGAGGGATCACTACAAGAATTAGAAAGCAGTCATCGCTACGATCTTGGTGTCAGAGGTTGATTAGTCATGCCTGCTCTATTTCATACTGGTGATTAATAATGTCTAGGCTACAGAAATGCGCAGATTATATATTCTTTCTGAAAGACAGATAACACATAGCCTACACAAAACACAGCAGCAGCAGTTAATATGAGTTCAGTGTTAATGCAGTCAGCGAGGTTCTTTTTTTCGTGACATCTTGACTCCCGACTCAAAAGACTGCAGGCTTGTACTGTGAACGACATAGTTTTCATGAAGAAATTTGTAAGAACCATGGTCATGAGAGGCAGTGCAGTGTGGTATATTGTCTTTGAGTCCAAACGTCAGGGAAGAAATACAAATATTTTACTTTGTGTTCTTCTGTTGGAGGTTTGTGAGTTAGCTGGATGTTTCCATCCTTATTTAAGTTAGATTTTTTTGTCCGGCACTCTACCACAGCATCAAGACAGAAAGTATCGAAGACAAATAATTTCGACATGGAAATAAAAAACAGAAAAAAAAACTTTCTTCGGTCACAAAAAGTCTAACTAAATAGTCACAGAAAAGAAATGAAAAGGAAAATCATATTTAACTCAAGAGAGACAAAAAACAAAAGATTATTCTTGGTAAACCAAAGGCCAATATTCTAGACTGGTACTACAAGGAAGACTGTGGTAGGTCTGAAGTGCCGAGGTGCCAAGGTGCACTCTGGGATTGCATGAGGCTTATGCATAGGACTGGTGAAGAAAGTTTGGGCATGGTGGGGGTGGGGGTGAGCCAGGGAACAGGGGCGGGTTGTGGGGAGGGGAGGGGGGGCATGTTTTACTAGTCCTCTTCCCTCTCCCCATCAGAATCCTCCTCCTCTGCTTGACAGTAGCGATGGACGAGCTGATGGACGTGTTTCCGGAGGTCGCAGGATTGCAACCTCTCTCCGGTGTCTTCCACTTGCTCCAAAAGGACCTGCTTTGGCCGGCTACCAGCTCCCCTCACCACCATACGACTGCGGGCACGTGCTTTACGCATGTGGGCCCTGTACGTGAAGGGAGAGGGGAGGGGAGGAGGGTGGGGAATAAAAAGTGGAAACAGGTCGTAAAAAGCATGCTAGCAGGTAGGGATGCACAATTGCTTTTATTTTGATTATCTTGATATTGTGATTGCGGTTATTAACTGCGATGAATAAAATCACAATAAAATAGTTATTTTATTGCAAAAAAACAAAAACTTTTATAAAGAGGTGCATTTAGTGGACACAGCTCGTATTGGTAATTCGTGTCGCAGATAAAGTAACGTTACTAGCACCATATCTTGCCATAAGTTGCTTAGCCTTCATGAACTCATTGTGAAATTGGCATCCAGCTATTAGTATGTGAACAGACATGAATAAGCGCCATCTCCATTGCAACAGAAACCTAGCCATCGTGTTATGCAAGCCCTCTTTCAAATGAATGATCAGGTTATCAACTGACATTGGTGAGACATGCAAACACTCCCATAAAAGGCAAACACGTGCTGCAGAACCTCTTTGTGATCCACACCATCCAGAGACCATTACAGGTGATTTTACACAGGTTAGGGAGTGCAACACATCCACACACAAACGCAAACACAAACAAACACACAAACCTCCGGATCACAGTTCCGTCGTCTTTGACAATCTCCCTTTCTACCACCTGAGGGAGCTCTACTCTGCTAAAGCCCCCTACATAATCCAGTGCCTGGGGGGGATGGGGGGTGGCAACAGGGAGACAGAAAAGGTTTCTGACACTGCAATATTAGAAGGTCACTGCTGTCCGACAGCCCCTGTGCACCCACACAGATGTTCCCGAAGGGCGGAAAACCGACGCCTTCTTTGTGATTGGTTCTTTTGAATAATAGATGCAGTTCAAACAAGCATTCTAGGATGGGTCAGGCCATAGTGGCTGATGACAGTTGCTGACCTGTTTGAAGTCGTCTTCAGCTGACGGGAGGTCAAGGGCCAATGAGGGATCACCGAGGTGTTTCACCATTCTCTCCCCCTCCACCATTGTTGTCCTCTCTGCCTGGCTGATCTTACTGTCCCCAACAAACTCCTTCCCTGATGTTGGGAGGCCTTTGCAAAACGATACCTAGATGACAACAAAAGAAAAAAAGCAGATATTGGGTTGTGATGATTTTATGATCACTCATTGGTTTTCTCATTGGAGGTCAGGTACACTCAAAATGTTTTACAGGAGGCAGGAATATTTCAACATTTTTATATAGTCCTTTTGTTATTATTTTTAATATAGTTTTGTATCTGTAATAAAACATATTAAATTTTATTACTTTGTTTTTTTTGTTATTAATTGCTAAGAGCTGATCCTAGCATAACAGATCAGAAATTATATATTTTATTTTATTTAATTTTTTTGTAAATTTTCAAATGTTTTATTAAATATAGAACTAGAGACAGGGGATAAGGGTAACAAGAGGATTCTGAAGAGGTGGGCCCTGAGTCTGAATAGGACTTTGAGATCCCAAATCGAAACAAACAGATCACATGAAAGGTCATGTGGTCCATTTTGGATATTATATTATCAAGGTCTTCCAACGACCCGGATTATGAGTACATAAATGAGCATAACTAGACTGTTTCGCGGGAAGCTAGCAGTGCTGCTTAGCCATGAGTTAACCACAGCTGCTACTGTAGCTTGCATCCAGACCCCGTGTACTGTAGAAAACCACTTGGGTCTATATTACGTCTATATTACAGCATCTACATACCTCTGTGTGGTCCCCCTCGCTTTTCAGCACCGTCCGCTTCACCAGCTTAGAGTAGCCGTCTCCCTCCGCCACACTGACAGGGCTCTGGGAAGCTCCCTCCATGGAGACCTCTTCACGCTCCACACCATCCACAGACACACACTTACGGATGATCTTACGCGTCACCTGAGTAAGGCAGCAGGATCACGTGCATTAAAAAAGCAAAAACGTTAATTTCATGGGCTAAATCTAGATCTAGTGGTAGTTAAACCTCCAATCCAATCTCCAATCCAAATCTAGAACTTTTTAATGTCTGTTATGCTACAAGTTACCACCCATTATACAACAGTTAATTCCGACTAAGTCATTTGATTGGACAAGAGGCATTCCATGAGTACTGATATAGAGTATTAACAGCACTTGGACTTTGAACGTTACCTGTATCACTCCGCTTTACAGGCGTCACTTTTTTTCCGTCTCTCCTGCTTACCATGCCGGTAAATCTGAATGAATTATACTCATGGTTTCCGTAAAATTAACTTAACGACTGAATTTGGGAGAATCTAACTGATCTAATGCTGTGTAGCATGTCCATATTGACAAAAGTTTAAACATGTAGCCCTATATTTGTATATGTCATCTAAGCAGCTTTACAAAAACCAGACCCGGCGTCTAATTGATCTAATGAATCAGACCCACTAAAAATCCCACAAAAATCCTTATTCAATCCTTTTTTTTTTTTTAAATCCTTTTTTCTATTCTGCTAGATAGGCACTAAGAATGTTAAGCACTTGACCGTTTGAAGAGTGATAATTTTAGATTATTGTAAATATTAATCGTTTTGAGGAACGAATGATACACTTTACAGTAATGTTGTGCAAATTAATAG
>JAOEHI010000024.1:288573-305611 GCA_025447815.1 Percopsis transmontana
AGAGAGAGAGAGAGAGAGAGAGAGAGAGAGAGAGAGAGAGAGAGAGAGAGAGAGAGAGAGAGAGAGAGAAAAAAAAAAAGCTGGTGCCTTAGTAATAGAACCATTTGTAAGACCAAGCGATTATAGACTGATTGAATTTTGTGTCAGTGCCTGAATAGTGTACAGTAGGCCTACGTCACTGTTCATGACCCACGACGACTTTCAAACTGTTGGTTTTACCCTCCGGACCGCGGTGTACCTGAGGCAACGGGTTAGGACTGCTCAGACATCAACACAACTCGCCAAGAACCTGCGGCCGCAGGCGTATGCGGTTTGACCCGGGGGACATTCTGCATTCTCTGTATGCAAACAGTGTATGTATTTTAACATGCTAAGCATGGACGCCTGGGAGAGTGACTAGCCACCTCTGGAGAATTACATGTGGGAGCTTGAGTGTATGTTTGTAAGTGGGTATGGTCTGAAATTATTGTTCATGACTTGTGATTTACAGAGCTGTCATTGATTGAGTCTTTGTACTCTGGAGGTGCATAACGGGTTACAGAGAATCTTGAATATAGAAATATAAATAATTAAAACGGTTTTCATATTTTCATCCCTTGTAATTCTCCACCTACCCTAGTTAACCAAGAAAATTTAAGACGGGCGGAATCATACCGATGCATTACCATTAATCGCCACATGGTGGCACAGATGTCCTCTTTACTAATTCATCGCGCTCAGTCAGCGGAGACCGAATTTATATGCCTGTGTTTTTACAATCGAAATATTGCTTTATTGCGGGTTAATATGTTGACTTAAAAGACGTCAGTGTGAATGAATCAGAATAATAAGATAAGCAAAACATAGTCCAACAATGCTAGCAAATAACATTTGAAAGTGGCTACCGAAAAAAATACATCCTCTGGGTCTGTGTGCGGCCTATAGAGGGATTATTTGTAAGATCCTGTAGTGAAGACAAATTAATTCCTGTGAACTGAATGGCCATTCAAACATGAACAGGCTTGCCTTTCGTTCAAAAATGTAACCATTTGCTAATCTGGATGACACGACAAACCTGCATGTAGGCTAATTAAATGGGGTAAATAAAAAACAGGTCCGTCAACGTTTTTTTTTTTTTTTTTATATGAATATAGGCTACTATTTCAAATGATATGAACACTTAGAGTTGTGTAGATAGTTAAGTTTAGTAGTAAAAAAAGAAAAAGAAAGTGTAGGCAAAATCAAATTTAAGACTTATTTTGGCACCGATTAACGTTAGGCTACATGCCACACCTTAATGACGTCCATTTCCACGCAGTTTTCACTTTCAGCGGGTAACGTGATCAAACCTGGTCATCTAAATATTTAAAGGGCCTCTTTAAGCTTGTGCGTCTCGCCAACAACAACAACTTGCTCTGACCTCATCGCCAGGGTAAAGACCCGCCGATACCTCAGTTAACGAACGAACGCGTGTGCGTGTGCGTGTTTTTGAGAGGGCATGTGAGAATGCGTTTGTCCGGAGCTGGAGAGCCAACATGCCACGGCTCGTCCCTTCTGGTTTCCCTGCCACACCGACATCCCTTCCCCCGCAGATCTCTCACTCTGTTGCCGAGCAAGACAAAGGGCAGCGGGGACAGCGAAGAGTGGTTTTCCCGAGCACCTCAGGGGCCGCTCCATTGTTCGCTGCCTTCGGGGGTCTCTTGGCGATGAAGCTGTGGGAGCTGGGCCAAATTGAATAGTGGTTCGAATGACAACTGGTTGTCTCAAACCCGTTCACTGCAATCCTGTTGGGAGGAAGACTACCGTATGCCTACATGGCGCTGCTTACCAGGGGTAGACCGTTTACATAGTTTAAGATGTCAGATATCACGGATAAGATATGTTTTCTACTGTATAGGCCTACAGGTGAAACAGCACCTCAAAGTGGTTTTAAACCAAAAGCACTAAACTGTATTTGAGTACCAATATTGATATAATAGGAAGAATCGGCTGTCTTCAAGGGAAAGACCTTTTCACATCACATGAAACAAACTCGTACGTGATTTCAGCCAAAGACGCCGATGGTGCCTTTAAAAAGTGCCATGGTGTGACGTCAAGAAAAGACAAAAGACAGGACACCGTTAGAAGGTTTCGTATTTATTCCAACGTTTTTTTTTTGCAAATACACTAAAAATGTTTACAAAAGCACTGTAGAAACATCTGTTCAGTGTAAATTATCAAAACTAAAAATTGGATATTAATTTGAAATCATTTTGCACCCAACGTGGCACGAGGGGACCGTCGTTTTCAGCAGCAAAACAAATTAGTATCTCGTGCGGGAACGCGCTGTAACCCGGGGAGACCGTACCCTGCTCAGACGCGCTGGAGAGGAACATGGAGGAATTTAACAGTATGGCACCAACATTCATCCGTAAAGGAGGGCTTCATTAATCTAGATGAGACTGTGTGTAGGACACTTTTACGGCCGCGCTGGCACTAAGGAGGGCCCACGGCTCACTTTTACTTCAAAATAAAAAAATAACAAAAAATTAAAAGACACTCAGCCTTCCAAAAATGTCCCTCCAGTTTGTCGAAAGCAGCGTATAGACCCCCACAAACATCTTAGTGTATATACGCACGCACACACACACACTCCAGCACAAATACACCCTATTTCATACTTTGATTTACAGGCGTTTAAAAGAAAAAAGGTGCTGTGACACTTGCACTGGACCAATGTGAGATACTGGAAATAGAACGAAGTGAAAAGAAAAGGAGCAAACTGAAATGTTTTGAACCCGTTGAACATCACAAAAATACTAATATCTTCAGGAGAAACAAAACTGGACCCCAAAACAAAAAAGGAAAAACGAAATACATAAATATTGGTGTGGCATATTACAAAACAATTGGATATTTTACACAACTTTGTATTGCTTGGTCAATACTTAACACGGAGAGAGCTTTGCTTGGAAAGAAGCACTTGAATATTCTTTTCTATGCTCTTGTACTGTGTCAAACAACAATACCCATCAATATAGTTTTTGATAATCACATCTAACTGTCAAACCTTTTTTGCTGTGTCGAAAGAAAAAAAATAAAAAACACTCACTCACGCACGCGTGCACACACACACACACACACACACACACACACACACAACTTCACTGGCACAATTTGATAGGTAGGCGGCGGTGGTTGGTGGGGCAGCCGTTATCGCCAAGGAGAGTAAACAAAGACACCGGGGCTGATCTACGCGGGTTATCTTTGGTCTAGCACAGGGCGGCTCATCTCAGGTGGAGTGACGGCTCGCAGCACACAGCCAGAATGCCCAAGGATCTTTCATATTCAAGTCAGTGATCACGTGGCTGAGGTTGGGCAAGGCTGTGGTTCCTGGGACAGAGGTGGAACTAGGGCTCTTTTGTAGGAGTCACAGCCATAGAAATACTGACTATATTATCGCTTGCCTGACAAACAGCTGGCACCCAACTGTCATTTTTCTTTTAAAGCTTTAACCTGACTCTCCTCTACTATCTCGTATTATGGCATCCAGCAAACCTTCCAGTTTAGTATTCATATGCTAACCCAGAGAAACTAACTATACGCTCGGATCAGCAACAGCTAATGTTAGTTAGCGTGTAATCCAAAGTGTGGTTATCAGGTGTGACAGCATGGTAATTATACAAACGTTGCCATCACTAACTGCTAAGTCCAACAAATGGCAGCAAGCTTTGGGCTTTGTATCCTGTGCTCAGACGCTCCCAGATGTCAAAGGCGCGCACCATGGAGACACTTTGAACGGCTCCATGGGATGACCTCGAACTGAATTGGAGCACAAACATCTGTCGCCAAATACAAATCCAGGAGGTTATGGCAATTATTAGCAGCAGTAACGAATACAATACCAAACAAAATAAAAAATATAAAAACATAGAAAAGGAGACAATCCATGTTCTGTGAAGCCGGTAACAAGAAGGCATGGAAGTCACCTTGAGTTGACGCTCTGACAGCTTAACAATTGAAATATGCACAAGAACTATTTGCATTGAAATGACGTGGGGTGAAGGTGGTGGGGGTGGTGGTGGGGACAAAGGCACAGTGCAGAAGGGGATGACCATTTTCCACACCGACAGTATGACGGCCTTAGTGAGATTTCCGTAGGCGATGTGGAGATTGACCAGCGACATGGTCAGTGTGGTCAGCACATGACACAGGACTCGACGGTGAGACAAAACACCAGTGACTAAAGTGGCACGCTTGCCGGAAGCTTCTTGGCCAACCGCTGGGGTTGTTTAGAGAGCATTCTAAATCAAATGTTCTGGGCTTCCGCTTTCCTCCATATTCACGGCACCTGCAAGCTTCCTCCGACGGAACAGAATGAAATGAAAACGACCTGGCAGCCTTCGTTTTGTGGAGTGGTTTCATCAAACCACATTGTGCTTTCTTCAGGAGAGGCGTAGCTATGAAGTTTGAGTTCTAGCGTTTGCAGGAAACCTGGGAGGATTACATTTTGGATCCACGGTAGCCCGACAATGCCCCGTTATACATGTACAATAATAAAAAAAAACAAAAAAAAAACAAAAAAAAGATTTCCAGCTTTAACCATGTGTCAACATTAGGAAAACGCCCACACATTGTAAGGCATAAAGTGGGTTTAGGTCCCTTAAGTTTGCTTTGAGCGTGATGAAAGCCAACTGCTTTATGGCTGGCAAACCAACTCCACCATAGCTAGCTAACGCCTTGACTGGTGAGGGCACAGAAATGTGGTGTATGTCTACATCTATGCTTCCCCAGTGTTGGAGGGGAGAAGAGGGGGAAGGGCTGGAATAGGAGAAAATAAAGATCATAAATCACTACTAGGTGTAATACTATATACTGCGCCTTCAGTGTCCAAACAGGCACGGCCATTTAAGATAAACGTGCACGGACAGAAAGGTTTGTATGCATGAGTGCACAGATTCATCTTATAGCAAAAATGCTATAAATAGTTTGGCTCAGTCCATCTTCTTTTTACAAAAAAATAAAGTACAGTTTTGTTAGCAAAACCATGTTTATACTCTTGAGGCCAGGGTGTGTGTGTGTGTGTATGTGTGGGGGGGGTTCCTCTAATCTGACAATACTGATGGAGAGAAAGGCCCGCCCTTGCTCAGGGGAACGCCAGCCGTTAGCCCTCCTGTGGTCCGGAGGGAGGGAGGGGGGGGAGCTGGGTACGGCAGGCGGTAAGGCTCATGCACATCAGGAGGGGGGGGGGGGGATGTTCTGACGGACAGGAGAGTTACAGGGGCGCGGGGAGTGGGGTGGGGGGGGGGTTAGGGGCGTGTCTCCCACCTGGATAAGGGAAAGTCAGCTTGCTGTGTGAATGCCCGTGAACGCCCCCTGGTGTTATAACACCCCTGTACTGGGTGGTGGATGGGGGGGGGGCATCAGCACTTCTGTGCCTCCACGGGAGACATGGCGATGTAGGAGCCGTTCCTGGACGGCTGCGTGGCGTGGGCTTCTGACGGCTCCTCTGGCTTGTTGCTGACCTGCGTGTAGGATGTCTCATCCTTGGCCGTCTGCGGGGGGAGGGGGGGTTGGTCAATAACTGTGTGATTGGCTTCCAACAACAGAACACACTTTACAACTTGGCACACACACAATAATATGGGAACCACTTGACAACCAATGTTTGACAACGTCTGAATGAACAAGTATGGAACCACAACACAAAGAGTAAACCTCTCAACTTAGAGAAAACAAAAACAACCGAGCACTATGGCGGTAGAATACAACAGATACCCATAAAGATAATTACAAATTATATTTGATAAAACAGGCAGAGATGGATAACAAATTTTAATAGGAGAACAGCAAAAGGAGGCAAAAATTAAGACTTACAGTAAAAGAATGAAAAGCTTCAGTAAAATCAATACGTTTTTCATTCTAAAACAGAAAAGGGAAAAAAAGGGGGGTTACTGAAAAATTAAATATCGCACCATGGTTAAAACAATTAAATTGTTGAATTTTACATTACAATTAACATTCCCATCTAGCGATCTACTCCCGTGGATCTTCTTATGTCAGCAGATATTCTGGTATACAGTAGTGCAGGGCTTTTCTCGCTGGACAGCTGATGGGCTGAGCTCCATGTCTGTGGCTGTACTAGCCTGGTGCTAGCCTAGTACTGGTCCTAGCCTGGTCCTAGCCTGGTCCTAGCCTGGTCCTAGCTTAGTCCTAACCTAGTCCTAACCTAGTCATAGTGCTAGCCTAGTCCTAGCCTAGTCCTAGTCCTAGCCTAGTCCTAGTCCTAGCCTAGTCCTAGTCTAGACCTTGCCCAGTCCTGGTCCTAGCCCAGTCCTGGTCCTAGCCTAGTCCTGGTCCTAGCCTGGTCCTAGTCTAGACCTAGCCTAGTCCTGGTCCTAGCCCAGTCCTGGTCCTAGCCCAGTCCTGGTCCTAGCCTAGTCCTGGTCCGGTGCTAGCCTGACCAGACACAGACAGCAGGGCCAGTGTATGTGCTGCATGTGCACTTTCCTGGGGACTACTGCAGTGCAATGCACTTTGGCATGTGACTGCGCTATCCCAGCGGATAAGCTGAACCACCAAAGGGGAACTGGGACTCCTTGCGTACACAGATTGAGCGACTGTTGGGCAAGAGCAAACAGTTTGGTCCAGAGGTTGAGGGGGAACACAAGCACATGCTGACTTTAGTATGTGGGGCTCATGCGTCGCTGTTGGCTAACATGTACATAGCGTGGGGTTAACCTTCACCAGGACAGTTAAACACAGTGCATACAGCAGCTAAAGCCCAGTCACAGTGACAAAGCACTTATATCTAGCTAGCTAAAAACCATTTCCATGGTAACATAATGGTTTGTAAAGTGAGCCGGGGAGGGGTGAGGGAAGGACTCGGGCGCCACGCGTCGGGACAACGGTGCAGATTAATGCTGTAGTCTGGGGTCTCCCAGGGGGTTAGTCAGGGGCCAGGCGCGCTTTTACCTTCTTCTTGCGGTTCTGACAGAACAGGACCACCAGCACCAGGAGCAGGATGAGACCCATGAATATGATGAGCAGCGGGAAGTTGGACCCCAGCGCCATGAGGAGCAGCAGGGTCCTCATCTGGGCCGCCGAGTTGTCGTCGATGGTAGCCGTCTGCGAGCGGGGGGGTGGGGGGGTCGGGGGTAGAGGGGGAGAACGGTGTTATTGCGGCCCCCTTGTGGCCGTGTGGCAACACTACTCAAAACAGACTAGCCCTGTTTCGGCATCCTCACCTCATTCACAAACATGATGGGGAAAATGGTGTCGTTGATTAATCTGGTTTTGCTGCGGGGCAGACACAGAGAAGGGGGGGTTAGGGGGGCGGGGGGGGGGGAGAACGCGTGGGCTATACCAGCGGGCCGGTCGCGCGGGTCAACTTACGGGAAGCCCTCGATCCTCTTCAGAATGATGTTGAGCTGGGCTCTCTTGCAGGCGCGGATGGGGACCCCGGTGGTCTGGGGAGGGGGAAAACGCACAACGCGGCAGTTAGCGGAGACGTCAACCGACGTCAACCGACGTCAACCGACGTCAACCGACAAGAGCGTGGACACAAAACGGGGTTCCTACCGGCTGAAGGTCCAGATACGTCTCGTGCTCCTCCTTGTTGGGGGTCATGCCCTCCACGGCGTTGATGTACTTTTCATCTGCCTGGTAGAAGTGTGGGAACGACACCACGATTGGGGCACCTTGGGGGGGGTTATATGTTTCCATTATCCAAACACTGCCCGTATGTGCTAC
The DNA here is from genome assembly GCA_025447815.1 of Percopsis transmontana. Lineage (NCBI taxonomy): Eukaryota > Metazoa > Chordata > Actinopteri > Percopsiformes > Percopsidae > Percopsis > Percopsis transmontana. Next base: position 296,284 of record JAOEHI010000024.1, read on the forward strand.
GGTATTACAGACAGAGATGCATACATACATGGAGAATCGCATTAGCTGCTAGCTGCTAGCCATGCTAGCTAGACTAAAGTAAAGTCATGCTAGGCACCTAGTGTAGGACTTCGCCACGTTATAACCAACAGCACGGGTTTGAACACACGCGCACAAGTCACTTGTGTACATATTTATGTACAAGCACTCCGTGTGTGCTTTTTGTTCATCATATATTCCTCCATACATGAATGTGTCTACTATTTGGCACGCCGCCCGTTTGCAGTAGCCTAAACACATGTGACTGCACATCCTCGCCCATCCTTATACTATGAGCATGTGGTAAATCAGTAAAGTCATGGGGTTACACGAGTTTATCTTTCCCTAATAAATCAATGCTGCAGCAAGTGGCGATAGCCTCTCACTGCAATCAAGGTGCCATAAAATGTTTCAATGGCCTCCATCCATAGTTAATCATTCACCCGCGTATTGAGTTAAGAGTTAAAGCTGGTGTGTGTACACACACACACACACACTGGACGTGTGCTACTAAGCAGGGAGCCTGGAGTGGAGTGGAGGGCCAAGGTGGGGTGGGGTGTGTGCGTTTAGGGTGGGGGGGGGGGTGATGAGTGCACGATGGGGAAACACGGCCGGGGCGAGTACCTTCTCTGCAAACGCTGACTTTCAGCACGCCGGTGCCGAGGCAGTCCCCGGCCGGAACGCAGAAGCCCTCGTTGGCCGGGTTGTCTTTGGGACTCTGCAGCACGTCGCTGGGGGGAGCGAAGCGGTACGCCTGGATGCCTTTGACCTCCACGTCGTCCACGTAGGCCAGGTGGATAGACCTGTGGGGGGGGGGGGGGCGGGCGCAGGGCAACGGGAGAGACTGGGCTGTTGCCGAGCTAAAATTATCTGGACTTCCTCGATCTGAAGGCAGAACGTTGCGTCACCGTCGACGCGACCCTTCTGTGTTACGCCACTGATCACGCTCATGATGGCCACAACCAGACGTAGACCCCCCCGCCTTGACAGTACACGGACCCAACAACCCCCCGCAGGGCCGCTCCGTACCTGCAGAGGTCGGCGGCGAAGATGTAGAGCAGCTCGTTTCTGGACAGGAGCGGGTGGAACACAGCGCCGTCCGTCCCGTTGATCATGTTGCTCTGATTGGACGACCACCACGACATCTCCCTGTATGGCAGACAGGCCGCGTTGGGTCAACACACGCTTCAAAGCGCCAGCGAGTCACTGGCAGGGTTCAAACCTTTGTTTTGCAATAACACTCTTTCTAAAAAGGTAGCGAGAGCAAAAGCTTTTCTGCATTCGACTGAGTACTTTTAAAATGGAGAGGGGACCGTACAAATAATGAAAATATTTTTAAAAAATAACTAAAAACAGTCCAGCCCACGACAAATAGGGGTCGCTTTTCCTGGCGGATATTTACCTCATGCCGTTCCACGTGTCAACCTTGCCATAGTCCAGGTAGTTCTGCTCGCCGGTATGGAAAACAAACTCCCCTTCGTGGGTTCCATTTTTCTACAGAAGAAAAGAGATGGGGTTCTGGATTAGGACAGTCACAGACATCAGACCTAAATAAAGGTAGCATCGGTCCAGGATCTGAGAGGCACTGTTGATACGGGAGGGTTCTCTCTCTCTCTCTCTCTCTCTCAAGCCCCTCAACCAAGCAAGAAGCCTTCAGCGGGAAGTGGAAACATCAGACCAGGCAGGTTGTTACTGAACCGTGTCCTCCGGAAGGGCTGCCCAGAATACCACCACAGTACAAAATACGCCAGTGCAAGTCACTGCGGGCTGTAGTGAAACTTCTGCGTGCAACCTACCATGCCACTGCTTGGGCTCGCGGCCACACAAACAGGAAATGAGCATTTTCCTGATGCATAATGCCAATATGACTGTATCTTACTTGAAATACATGTTTAGTCACCAAGTGACCAAGAGCAACAGGGAAGTCTCCTTCAGCATTTCCCTGAATATGCACGCACATACAAATACCATTTCTTTTTCCTAGAAAACACTGTCACATCACCCTTTCTCGGTAGGTTTCAAAGTCTGACCCCTAAAACAGACGCATAGATAACCGAAAAGCCTCAATGGGTGATTTGTATTTACAGTTGGGTGATTTAGCAAGCGCTTTTATTTACAGTACTTCCAATCTTACAGTAAGTACAATCCCAAGTGATACAAGGAGCAGGTAGGGGTTAGGAGGCCAACAGGTAGGACCACCCCGTGGCTCTAACCCACGACCCTCCAGCGGGGAACCCAGACCACTAGATACCCTGCACGTACAGATACACCCATGGAGCCTATGATCTGCACGGCCACTGCCCTATGGGGGGAAACAGTGAGGCGACTGCCCCCACCTACCCCCCCATCTTAACCCACCAGCCCCATCTTAACCCACCTGCCCCCCATCTTAACCCACCTGCCCCCCATCTTAACCCACCTTCCACATCAGGCCAAAGTATTCGTCCACCTCCGGCTTCATGGAGTGAATGCGAGACAGCAGGGGGTCCTTGAAGCCCCAGAGGACCTCGTGGACGGTGCGCGTCATGAAGATCTCCACGCCGAGGTTGCTGAGCCAAATGGACACGAAGGTACGCAGGAGGAAGGGGTAGGACTTCAGCTCACTCATCACCGCCTGGAGGGGGGAGGGGAGGGGAGGGGAGGGAGTTGAGACGGAGCAGCAGACCGGGGGGAGTAAGTACTTCCCCTGATTTGTGTCTTATGACACACACACACACACACACACAAACACACACACACACACACACACACACACACACACACACACAAACACACACACCACGAATGGGATGTTGACGGTCCGGACCACGTCAATCTCGGGGTCGCCGGCGGACTTCTCGGGGACGAAGACGAAGGTTTTGGGATTCAGAGCGAAGACCTTGGTGCCGTTCTCCAAGAAGGTCACGTTTTCCCTCGGCCTGTATTCCCTGCGGGGGAGGACATGGGAGGGGGGGTGTCTTAGTTTGTCGCACAACACATGGGATGATCCAAGAGGGTCCGCAGCCCAAACCCAGAGCGGGTCAGGACCAGGTGAAATAAAGTCCATCATGTCTTTATTCACGCACACGTTTGCTCCATGTTTTCAATGGAGTCTGTGGCTGTTCACACACCCAGTATATGTCATTATGTTATGTTATATTAACAGAAGTAGCTCCACTCTGTGCGTATGCTTCGATGTGCTAGCAACCCTGGCTAGCAATTAGAAAGGATTCCCGTTTGACCCGTTTCTCTACATGCTCTCAAGGCAAGAGAGCACTGAAGGTACCTGTAAGTGTAGGGGCCGATCTGTTTGACGGCCGCCTTCCCACCAGCTAGGAACACCTCTGGGTTGGTCACGTTGAAGAAGTAGTACTCCATGTAAACAGGGGGTGGAGGGTTCTTCCACGCATCGAACACTTGGCTCTTCTCCGTCAAGGTCATCTCCTACAAGAGGATTCAATAAACACAACGAAATGCATATTTAATGATCGCCCCGCTCTCAACGGCCTCTCTGTTCATTCTGCAAGGATTCATTCGTTTAGCCAAGACTAAGTTAAGTAAACTGTTTAGCTGCACGGGCTGGACCAAATGTGCGCTGGGTATCATTTAAATTTGGAAACCGTCCCCCCCAACCACTGGCAGAACTTCACCTTCAGACCTCCCCTTATCTTGTTTAATTCTGCCAAGAAAAAGCGTACAAAGCAATACTGTAAACGAGATGCGACACCGTCGGGGGTGAAGATCTGTCGGGCCCTGGCAAAACCTGCACACACACACACACACACACACACACACACACACACACACAGGGCCTTGACCTCTGCAACGCAGCCGAGTGCACACATTAGCTACTACACTGTGTAGTCATAGCAGTCAGTCACTGTGGAGAAGTGCCGTGTTGGATGGGTGGATCCCACCTCGCCATTTGGTCAGTTCCGAGTATAGGTTGGTTCAATTTGTTCTTGCCATGACTGGACCTCATAGTAGGTTAGACTTTGTGGAAACTTTTCCTTTATACAAAGACATTTTTTAAACTGAAGAGTGAGAAATGACCCACTTCCTCCATTTCATGAGCACCTCCTGGAAACCTTGGCCCTGAGTGACATTATTTATTGTCGGGAGTCCAAGAGGCACTTGCCAGAGAGAACCAGACACACGTTGGCTCACTCGGATGCTAAACCGATGGACCCGGTTTTGTTTCAGAACTTCCGGATTCAGATCAGGTTTAGCTAAAGATAGCTTTTCCCAGCCTGCAAGCCACACGGCCGTTGTTTAACACACACACACACACACACACACACACCTTTAATGTTGATTGGGAGGTTAGTCGGCCTGGTGTGCTTTGCATACATCTGCCGTCTCCGCAGGAAGACGGCAGGAAGTGCAGGAAGTGCTAGCTAGCCCAGCCGTAGCTTTATGCCGAGATCACACAACACGGCTTTGAAAGGCGTATTTACTCCCACTCGCATTCAGAACGTTAGTGGACAGTGTAGAAATATGTATTTATAAGTCAACCTTAGTTTTAAATATTATTTTTTCTCTCCATTTACAGGACCAACAGATGTTTAATAAGAAATAAATAAAATAGTTGATTAAAAATTATTTCAGCGTCCGTCATTTCCTTTGTACTGCTACTTTTTGAAATAGAAAATAATTGCGGTAACCGTGAAACCGTGGGTATTTCTTTCACAATTAACCGTGCCACCCAATTTCAAACCGTGGCATCCCTAACGTAGACAGGAAGTGACAGAGTTGAGGGGTTTAAACAAAAGCTCAGTATTGCTTTGAGGGCGTTGGTCTGTCGAACCTGCCAGGCCACCTTGCCCAGTGGCTCCGATGACTTTGAAGCCATGACCTTCTAGCTTGGTAGGTGACCAATATAAGGAAGATCATAGAAGAATGTGATGAGCCGTGTGCATTTTGCATCTTGTGTTTGAATACGGGGGCGAAGTGAAACTCCTGTACTGTGAACATTGCACAACCGTCGGCATGTGAGAATCATTAGACGACAGCAAACAACAAACACCACTAGGAGGGATTGCGTAAAGAAGAAGAAGAAGTCAGCACATTACACAACCCCACAGTTTCCCTGTTAAAATAAGCTTTGAGCGGTGTCCCCTTTGAAACAGCTGTGCATTCTGTAACCCTGGAGTTGATGGTCCCGGGCTATTAGCAGTTACACACTCGGTAAACATGCAGTCAAGATTAAAATATGTCCGATTAGATCATTGGCTCCAATTATATTTACCAACCTTGTAAAAAAGGAAGGACATGACAGGATGGGCCTTCAACGTCATTCAGAGGCCATTAATCTACGTGGATGTTTAAAACCTTGATCTGTGACAAGCACAAACAAGGGGAGGGACAACGTGGGTTTTATACGTTTATTCAAATCCACTGGTTTGGTTTCCAAGGAAAGCCGAGAAGTGACATAAAACAGAAAAAAAAACAGCCGTCTTATCTCTATTTAATACTGTTGTTACATTACCAAAACATTCGCAGTTAAAAAAAAATAAAATCAACACGCTCGTTTAAATCTTCTTCCCAGTGATTCGAGCCCATCATATTTCCTAGGAAATAGGCCCGTTATCAAAAACATGACTTTGAGCAGGGCATGGCAGGGGGACTGCAAGTTCTTGACACGGCTGAATCACTTAGGTTAGGACAGGACTGGGACGAAAAGGAAACACAAGCTTGCTTTCAGGCAAAAGTCCTGCCCCCAAGGCTGAGAAATCCGTCAAATTCCTTACATTGCGTTTACACCTCCCTCCTCCACCACGCACCCGCCCAACTACCAGGCAATGTGTCCTGGAAGTAGTTTTAATTGCCCCAGACAAGGCTACGCCAACACGGCCACATACACATCAGATTATGGAGATTGTTTTGGGGTCAGTTCAAATCCCCCTGATTCAACAGGAAGACCGTGACGAAAGGGGATGATTCTTGCGGTCATTTTGTGTTACAAATTTAAATCAGCGACCCCGACCACACAAAATCCTGTCCCCTTTCGTCAAACTTCTCTTCATTTCCATCCCCCTGGGATGCTGCCCTAACTCGGAATAGGAATAATGCGACCAAGACCTACAAACATCAGCAAACTAGGTGTCGGTGAGGCAGCCGTTGGGGGTACGATTTCGCCAGTAGTCTTGTCAAACATTTTCTGCTGAGCCCTTTCCAATGGACCCCGGTCAGTAATGGGGGTGGGAAATATGCAACACATTTTTAAACGCGGAGAGCGGGGCTTCACGCAGCTTTCACGCGAGTCAAACAGACCCTTCCCCCAACCCTCGTCGAACAAGGTGCACGGTCAACCTTCCGTATCGTTCCTGCCGAGACCGCTACTGCCGTAGCACCGGCCACTCAGCCCGCTAGACTGCGAGGAGAGCCCACCCAGCACCACGCATCTGGCGTCGGGCAGACCTGTTCGGAACCGATCTGCCCGAGTCAAGGACAAGAGCCCCGCTGGTGGCGTGACCCTAGACCTGCCGGGGGGTGGGGGGGAACACGCGCTGCCCCGGTGCCGTGTGCTGCGGATTCGTGAATGTAGGAGATTACCCCAGAGCCGAGCGAGCACCCGGTAACGTTAGGCGGTCAATGGGTGTGCAATAGGAGTAGGCTACTTCTCGAGACCGCGGTAAAAGAAGACACCTACCGCCCTTGTAATGTAGCAGGGAATAACGAACATGCACGTTGGCACCGCAGAGGCGGGTTGACTCAACGGTGCTGCATTTAAAAGTGCATTAGCGAAAGTACGAGTTCCACCGCACCTTACACACACACACCACAGCCCACGGTGGTTGCTAACGCGTTAGTAGAGATGTTAAATTGATAAACTCACCTTTTTTAACCGGCTTTGGATCATTGTTTGGAAGACTTGAGCCACCACCAGGGCAATCCCCAGTATCAGGAGGTGAGCGCAGACAATACCAGTAGCGTAAATGGCACAGGATCTCCGGGTCATGTTGTCGGTGGCTAGCTATGCTATCGGGAGAAAAACTTAACGCTCAATACTTAATATACAAGTTAACATTAACACCAATACTGTCAAACGCAGACCCGCGATCGCTTCCGGAGCGGTTGGAACTTCCAACATTCACCAAGGGAAAGCAGAGACGCTTAAATTAGTGCAAGCGTGGCCGTCTAGCGATGTCTCGTCGGTTTATTTTTTGGCACAAAAAAATAACAAAGTTTAATCGACGACGGCATATACTTATTCCTGTCCAAATAGCCTATTTGTATACGCGGAATGATCCGAGGTGTTCGGATGTCAGCGGAGAAACCGCAGCTCTCAGCATAGAGGATGGGCTAAAGTGCTCGCCGGTCTCAGCATATAATGAGCTCGGTCATGCGAAAAGCGTCGTTTTCCTGGGCGGTGGGTGTGTTGGACAGTAGCGTGGGGTGTCACCGTTTCAACGAGAAACAATGAAACAATAACTAACCCAAACAATAAATAACGGTCCCCACAATGTACGCTTTACACTGGCGTGTAGTATTTACGCATGTAATCAGACGTATGTATATTTTTTATTTATTTAATATCTTTATATCACCCTTTGGTGGACCCACTTAGCTGCTTTATAACTCGCGTGTTTATAATGACATTTGCGTGCAAGCTTACAACGCGCTGATAAGGCCGGTCGTAAATGAGTCGAGTGGCCCCGCGTGGTCAGTCATTCACATTTAATGTGCATCTTAACTTCGGAGTGTGTTGTACACACGGCGCTGTATCGTGTATAGATGGTGTATCTGTGTGCTTTTATATCGTTAAAAGGTGCAGCAAACTGTCTCATCTGACACGAAACCTGGGTGATTGTCTCTTTACAGTGCAGCTGGAGTCCCCACTGAACCGCTACATCGTGGGTGAATTCCGTTATCTCGCCCCACAGTGTCTCTTTAAGTAAGCACAGCGTGAACAGGAATAATGAGCTATTCAAGCAACCAACTATGTTTGACGCCGGCGAACCCCATTGGCTGGCGTCTCACGGACCACCGTCTCAGGACTCCTCCCCCTCGCTGTGATTGGACTGACGCGCATGAGTGTGATGTTGAATATGATCGACTGATTTCAAGGCGGGGCAACTATAAAGGGGGAACGGGGGGGGGGGGGCAACGGGTGGATTGTATTCAGACTAGGGGATTGTTCAGCAGCAAGACAAGACGCAAACACAATAAGGCAAACCCACAAATACGTAAAGAATCCATATAATGCCATATATAATGTGTTATCGCGCTCACCGAAAAAACACATGCGTGTCTGTCAAACGGAACGCTGCATTAAATTGCTGGTATAAAGATTAGCAGTGAAAACAGTAACTGAGTTTTTTTTTTATCAATTAAAGTTGTAAAAAAGGTCCACACTGCTCATGGCTAAGGAAGCGCTGGCTTTAAACCCTTGATATCCCGCCTTTATCTTCTGTTATCAAAAGCCTCTTATCAATACACAGGAAATGCTAGCATGATTAAGAAGATACCGTTAGGCGTGACACAGAAGGCCAAGCAAATTGGTTTTAGTTGCTACCTCCATCCATTTATGTCAGCAGGGCAAACCCTGATGCATGCTGTCAAACAGATGCCAGTACAATGATCTGTAAAAATAGTTAGAAAGATATTTTCCTGAAATGCTGGGGGGCGTATAACCATGTCCAGCTCAACGGGTAGGCCTACTTGTAGTCTCAACCTTGTCAGAAGGCTATAGCGAATGGGACTGTTAACCTGTAGGTCGAAGGGAGCATTTCTCAAGGATACGGGTTTTTGCTTTTTTTGGCTCTATAGGGGTGTGAGGAAGGCTGACACAGGACACCAGAGGGATGCATTTAGACTCCAACCACCACCATCTGTATTCACACACAACACCTGCCTGTGAGCACACAGTGTGTTTACCCAGAGCCTTACAGTGACACACAGTTCAGATGCAGGCTACAGGCACCGCGGCCCCAGAACTCACTCCAATTCAATTCGGTTTGCGTATGGCGGCTTTTTTTTTTTTTTTTTTTTTTTTTTTTTAAAAGGCGGGGTTATTGTTTCAGAGCAGCTTGACAGCGCCGCAGTGCCAGGACCCCATGTGAGCACGCACAAGGCGGCAGCGGCAAGGGGAAAACCCCCCCTGGGTAGAAGGACGAAACCTTGGGAGGGATTCCTGGCTCCAGAGGGGGGAGCGAGCCTGGTTGGCCTGGGCGGTGAGAAGGGGAAAAACTACGACTACAACGAGGTCATTTAGCAGACGCTGTTATCCAAAGAGACTTACAGTTACATGGTGCTGTTACATAGAGCAGGTAGGGGTTACATGGTGCTGTTACATAGAGCAGGTAGGGGTTACATGGTGCTGTTACAT
>JAOEHI010000024.1:322074-336842 GCA_025447815.1 Percopsis transmontana
CCTCTGCCGCCCGGGTCTGGTCCGTCGAGGCCCCTGACCTTCACTGCCACCCATTTGGCAGCGCACCCGACCCCAGCAGATCCTCCCACGGGTGGTGGGCCCATGGGATGGTATTTACATTTCTGGCATAGGGAAATAGTTTTGTGAATTATATCCGGAAGTCCATATGTGGTCATAGTGACGTTGAACTTCTATCAATATCTGTAGCCTATTGGATAACTTTGGACTTTTAGGTAAATTAGCGACACACGAAAAAGCGTATTTGCTCACCCACCTATGCTAATTAGTGTTGATAGCTATATAGTATATAGTCACCACCACTGTCATGCTAAGGAGTGGGAGGGGGAAACGAAACATAACACTGCAGAGTCTGTACCAATCGAACTCGAGAACTATTTGTTCAAAATAATTTGTTCTAAAAAGTATTTTTTGGTCACATTTTTACACACTGTGTGCTCATTTTTCACAGCACTTGCCAGTCATTCACCTCTATTGAAACAGCACAATCATGGCTAGAAGTAAGGAGAAAAAAAATGTATTGTGTGCAGTATAATACTGCACACAGTTGAATTTCTTTGATAATATATTTTTCAAAAATTGAAAAATGGAATCTATATATACAAAATGTTTCCAATATTGGGGGGGAAAGGGGGTTCCACATGCTATACATAATATACATATAAGTACATTTTACATTTTTTCAACCTCTTCAAACTAGGCATTTGTTAGATATTTACAGGTTTCTCTACACAATACTATGCCCTGTCTCAAGCCGCCATGGTTGAGCAGGAGGCTTACTTCTCTTCTCGTTAGTATGGTAGATAACATATTAAACGAATATGTACATTGCTTGAACCAGGGAAATCATCATCTTCAAAACTTCCTGCCAATCAGATAATCAGATGTTGATTTCTATTTTTACAGACAAAAAACAAACAAACATGCCTTTCAAACCCGCCGGTGTGTTGTGGGGTTCAGAGGGGGAATGTGGAAATGTCCAGGTTTTTCCAAAGTTTTGTGTGGTGGTTAAAAATGATCGGAAAAACGCTTGATTCACTACAAATTTTAGATAAGTATGTAGGCGCTAAAAAAAGGAAACCGTTCTATGCTACAATTTGCTGTTCAATAAATTAAATGATTAGTCATGAATATTTATCAATTATTTTACATATAATATAGATATTTGTATTCCATTGATATTACAGACTATTTTGTCTCAAAAGAAAACAAATGTTTTAATGTCAGCCGCTAGGGGGTGTTGCAGCACCTTCACCACCCCTACTTCACACAGATCAAAGGATACATGCAAATCAGACAATAGATTAGTGGGGACATAACCATAGACATTAGAATAATGTATAAAGAATATTATTCTAATGTCTATGTAAATAACTACCACTATTGAATATACGTTTTTTTATATATAGCTGTGGATAAGGAATAGCTATCCCATGGTATTGTACATTTTATCTCAACAGATTAACTGTTTATAACGTAATGTTGTATGACTGAAAATTGTGCTGTATGCAACAACTATAACATGTCCCATGCTGCTTTCTAAAATTGTCAAGTCAAAGTCAAATTTGTGTCATTGGGTGATGTTTCTGTCTGTGATTATATTTTCCCAGCTAATCTTCTTGCACTACGCAGAGGATCAAGAATCATTTCACACTGACGTAGAATGTACAAGCACTGAGACAAACACACACTTGCACAGATCCACAAACACATTCAAATGCATAACCCTGCACCCCTCTGTGAAACTTCACACACTAGTAAACACTTCAGTGATAAAGTATAAACTAAGTTTATTGAAAATCCCCCAATAACAGCATTTAACTGAAATTAAATATCTCACTGCCATGGCGATCAGGTTCCAGGCTAAAACAGTTTCAAACGTTTGCATAAACTATGCATAAACACTGACCCAGGACCTGATTTTCAAGTTTATTCCATGGGCTGCCCAAGGTGGTTGTGTATCTAACAACAGTAGGAAATTTTATCTTGGCCTAAGTATCACAGTAACCCAGAGCAAAGGGAGGATGGTTTTCATGACATCACTGTTTTGTATAGACAACAAGTAACATGCTTTTATTTCTTTTTTTGGACCTGCTAGGGATAGGCACCTGTTCAAAGACACTACTCTTCATTTCATTTTGACAACTGTACTATTGTCAACTGTAACAGAGAAAAAGTTAGACCCAATTTCTCACATCTAATAATTGCACGTTATCTATCCCTAGGGTTTAAAAGAATGAGCAGGATTTAGAGCATTCTCACACTGAGCCCCAGTGCTATGGAGCGCCCTACCTGCTGAGGTTAGGGTTGCTACTTCTGTAGCGAACTTCAAATCCAGACATGAGACCTATTTTTAGAGTCAAGCATTTGACTAGCCATAGTTCTACTTGTCCTAGAAGCAGCAGTCTCCCTTTGCTTGGGGTGCTTAAATGTTTGCACAATAATCCTTCTGCATGCTTCTGTTCTTCTATATGATTATGTTTGAGTGAGTGTGAGACACTTCTATGGTGCTGTGGACACATACACTAGTTGGATAAAAATGGCACCTTGCCCCACCCTACTGCCAACCCCTCATCATCTCGTTTTATCCCAAATGTTTTTTGGGGGAGTTTTTCCTTGTCCGATGGAAAGAGAAGGTACAGGGGGTGTTGTTTGTTTCTGTGGGAAATGTGGGCCTTTGCAACCCTTTGAGACTGTAATATGATTAATGACTATAGAAATAAACTTGACTTTTTTGATATTCAAAGAGGGATCGGAACATCCCCATGTGGCAGCTGTAACCTGAAACCACTGTATTTAGTTCCCAACGTACTATAGTTTCTGCCCTCATGGTGCGGTGGAAAGTCACATATTTCACTGGTTTCTCCCTCCCCTATTATGTTTCCTGCCCTGGATTTTGCGTATCACGCTGTACAAATTGTTACAATGACACTGAAGTGACAATGTGACTATTGTAACACAATGACACATAAACACATCTGTGATCCAGGTTACTTTTTATTCAGTGAAGAAGTCTGTCACATCCATCAGAAAATTTTATAGGTCCAGTGTGTAATATTTCTGAGGATCTAGTGACAGAAATGCAATATAAGATCCTAACTATGATTTTTTCAGTGGTGTATAAAGACCTTATATAATAAACCATTATATTTTCATTACCTTTGAATGAGCCATTTCTATCTACATAACCGCGGGCACCCCCTCTATGGACGTCGCCCTGTTGCGTCGTCATGTTTCTACGGTAGCCCAAAGCGAACAAACGGCTCTACAGAGCGCGTTTCGTCACTACCTTGAAAGGGAAGCAGCAGAAAAAGAGGCAGCTGAAGAAGAAGAAGTCGTATGTTTCTAACTACTAGGTAGTAGTAGAAGTCCTCCCCATTATTAGAATTTGAATTGTGGACAAATGGAGGACCACAGCTGTTATTTAGCACAAGAGCCGACGGAGGGTGAATCTGCTTCGAAAAAGCGAAAGCATGATGAAGCCAGATGAAAAAGGGAGCGACGCAGGCAGAAATCACGGGTAAACATCGGTTTGGCTTTTCCCAGATAGAAGGCTCTAATGAGGGATAAATGTTTTCAAAGCGATGCCCAAGTTGCCTGTTTTCTGCTGGACAGGTAAGGTATTCCAACTTTAGCAATGCAAATGAAAATTGTTGTTTGATAATGTTAGCATTAGCTAGAAGCTTGCCAAAGACACTGAGAGAAGTGACTTTTCCCTTGTCAGTGGTGTAAAATATGTAGTTGGATTGTTTCATGTAACTTATAATTTGTTAATAGCTCTATATAAAGAAACCTCATTGCTTGAATTGTTACTCTCTGCTGTCTCAGACGACGACATCTTTTATCCTACGTCGGCCACCGTAGCTTCTCCTTTGTGTTTGCAAATGGAGGGGTAGGCCGTGAGTGACTCGCTGTTTGCAATTCGCAACCCTCACTACTAGATGTCACTAGAAATTACACACTGGACCTTTAATACATAATGATAGGGACAGTGGGGTTATGAGACGAGACACAAGAGAGTGTGTCCAGGTGCAGATGTATGTAATTCCAGAGCGGGCATGTCTCATTGCTCATTTCTTGTGTTCCTCGATCTGCTCCACCTCGCTGGACTCATCCACCACCTTCCCATTCACCATCGTCTGAGTGACGACCTTTACGATCTTCCTGGTTCTGACGTCTGGCTCCTCTGGAAAAACAGAACCAACCAAACCGAGCTTTTTTATTGGTTTTATTATTAACAGTAATTTACTTTTATGTGATAAATGATGAATGATATGTGTGCTGCACAAAGTTTGTGCAATGTTCAATGGGGATATGAACACTGAATAATATGTACTTACTTTTAGGAGGTGCAACTGTTTCCTTAACCCTGTGGGTAAAAAAATCAGCAGCTTTATTGTAATAGAACAGAATCCCTTTTCATCTCTGAACACTACAGCACACATACATACATACATACATACATACAGCACATCAATACAAACCTTTTACAGGGGTAGTGTGTATTTGTAGAGACAATGTGACATGTCCATGCTGGTAAAGTTGGTTTCCCCTTGTGTTTGAAACCAGCTGTGTTTATACCCTTACCACACCTGCGTGCTGTGTGGCTTGCTTTCCTCTCTTCTCCTCCCCCTACAGCTCTCATAGAATTTAACTATTTTTTACCCCTCCCCCTAGAGTTGTGTTTCAGACATCAACACTGACCTAAGGCTAAAATGTTGGTTTCTAGGGGCTGTGGGTTTCTAGCACTACACACACAAGCAGTGTTCCTTTTAAATATAATTCATTTCAATTAAGCATTTTAAAATGGAAAATATAATTTGTCCTGCATTTGGCTGATATAAACTGACCATTCAGAGAAGTGCACTTACATTTCTTCTCCTTCCAGAAGCCTCCTGTAGGTGGCAATCTCCATTTCCAGGTTCTGTTTAATGCGCAGCAGCTGTTCATATTCGGTCTTGTTGCGCTGCATGTCCAAACGTAGCTGAGACAGCTCATCCTCCAGCTGGGTCAGGGTTGCTTGGAGACGATCCATCTCTACAGCGTATTTATGTCCAGTCTCCCCCAGGTTACCCTCCAACACATTAACCTGGCGACACATTAAGATAGAGCTTTAATACAGCTTTAATACAATACAAATACAATAGTCTAGCCTATTTAGACTATCTTATTGATTAAATTAAAACTGTTCAAAGTGTGGGTAGGGGATGTTTTAGTTTTATAAAATATCCACAGTTTTCAATGGTGTTCATGGTTGTTTATACATTTGCTGTATATATTTCATGCTATAGGTTAGCCTATGCAATCAATTAAAACATATTCCTTTTAGGGGTTGTGGCTTAAAAAATGTGAAAACCATTGGAATAAAGAATCCAAATTATTGTACATACTGTATTATTTTATCTGGATGAAACTTCTTTAATCCCAATGGAAAAAACTGGGTTATAACATCAGGTAATAATACATAGAAACTACAAGAAGGTCCAAATTTTAATTTGTTTTTCATAACAAAATTATGTTTATATACAGATCGGAGTGAACGTAATACTTTACTAGACCAAAAGTCACAGATTTAGCTTGATACAGAGCACACTTATAAGAGATTATACTGTATATTCTCCTATGTTGTCACTGTTCAAACAAGGATTAATATACAATGTATCTCTGACATATAAGTAGATTAGTGACAGTACAACCAATAAAGGCCATTTATTTAGGACCTCCACAGCACAACCACATCTATCTACCTCATGCTGTAGGCTTACTCAGGTTGACGTCTTTTCTCTGCTTTAGGATTTGTTTCCATGTGTTCAGCAGTAGCACAGACAAAACAACGACTCTGGGCTCTGTCGAATTGATTGATTGATTACAGCAACAAAATTGAAAGTGTGTACACATTTGTTTTTAGCTGTGGGACATTGTTGACAAATGGCTAACAGATATTTGTGTAGCATACAGACAAGCAGTAATGGAGGGGGTGACCTTTGGTGAAAACCCTTGACTGTTTATCTTTCTGTCAAAAATATTAGTCCTTCTGTTGTCCCTCCTGTAATTGTATATTTAATTACAGTAACCCAGTTGTTGGGCAGGGTAGTGGTCTGGGTGTTGAGCCAAATGATTGCTTGTACCTGTAAAGTATCCTGAGCAATATGTCTGATCGCTACCTGCTCCTTAGGAGATGCACTCACTGTAAGGGGCTTCAGACCTTAGTACAGTACCTGCTAAATTATCTCATTGTAAAGCTCTTTTATGTTTACTAAGCACCTGTTTCCTCAGGCTGTCCAGCTCGACCTCCAGTGCCTGTAGGAAGCGACGTCTCTCGTTCAGCTCTCCTTGGGCACAACGCAGAGCTTCATTACTCTCCTTTACCTCAGACTGCACCGCTTCCAGCTGTGTCACACATGCACACGCACACAGTGAGTTAGTTTAAAACGATACTGAACTTTTGTAAAACCCTTAAGTCTCTAGCTTCTTTAACTCAATATTCCTCAATAAGTTCTCAGGTTGAAGTTAATTAAATCAACCCCTCATTGTATTCATCTGTCTTTCACTTCAATTGTTTCTCATAAGCTCTCATGACCAACTTAAGAACACATACTACCAGTAGAGTTGGCGACCAGCTTTGCAGACACGTTGTTTTTGAGAAACAAGTTAATGGCGGATGAAAATGCAGATCCAGTTCTAAACAATGGATTCTTTTTAACCGAATGTCAGCATGAGGAATTCATATTGAGGTAAGGAAGCTACAGAGGCAAGTATTTAACAAAAGTTCAATATCATTTTAAAGATGCATGTGATAGCTTATTTATCATCAAATGTAAACTTTTAATTGCTATAAGTATTGTCTTCCCAAGTAATTGGTCTTCCACTGTTGGAAATATCGGGAAGTAATGCTTTTTGCCTAGCCACCATTGACAAAGCCACACCTCAAGTAGCTGCTGCAAATACAGGGAGGAAAAAAATTAAAATGTCTCATGAAAGTCAAAAGAATATCATTGCTTAAAGGGACACTCCTCAGTGTTTGTCTGCAAATGCCTTCGAAACTAGCCAACAAAAACACTTCTGTTTTGATTTGAAACTCAAAAAGTGCATGTCCCTCCTACACTTGAGTGCTGAGTGGCTTGCACTACTCTACTCCCTTCCCCCTACAGCCAGGTGCATTTTTAGCACAGTTGTGATTCCAAACATGAATGGTAAGCTTGCGTTGTCATTTGGAGTTCCGGGGGGTTCTTTAACACAATCGAGGAGTGTAACTTACTTAAAAAATTAAAAATAAAACAGAATGTAGATACAGAATGCAGTCACGGCCAGATGGTGCCACCACAATGCCAAGTAAACTGTATGCAGCTTTAAATGTAGAACTAACCTTCTTGAGGTACCAGGCCTCTGCATCCTCCTTGTTCTTGCGGGCAATACCTTCATACTGGACCCTCAGCTCGGCCATTATGGCCCCCAGGTCGGGGCCCTGCGCTGCGTCCACCTCCACTGTCACCTGTTCGTTGGCCAGACGACCCTTCAGCAAGCTCATCTCCTGTGGAATAGAGTGTTCAGCTGGGACACGTGAAGCACCTGGACTGACAGGCAATGTGTCATTCATTGGTTCCCAAAAGTGTGGGCCAAAAAATACTTTTGCAGGGTCATTGAGGATTTTAAAAAAATGGTATTATGTGTATTATGTATTTTATATATATTTATTTTATTTGTTATATTTTTATTATTGTTTTAGTAAAACATTCATGTATTTTTATGTTATTATCTTGGTCAGACTGATTAATTCCTTCATTCATTGACAAAGCAATTAATTAGTTATCTATCTAATTTTAAGCTTGAAAGATTTTCTTGTATTTATTATTTCATTTCATTTTTTTCTTGTAATGTTAGAATTTTCCCTAATAATTCCTATTAAGTTTCACTTGCATTTGTTTTAAACCTTTAACATGTCAAATATATATGCTAAACCTAGTCCTACCTGAATGGTTGTGGTTGCTTTAATAAATGTCCACAGAAAGATATTGGATAGATTTCGTATAAATCTTTCGGTTCTCAAATGCCAGTTTGCAATAGTCAGGTGTGTTTTGAGCTTGCTAAATCACAGGCACAAATGCCCCCCGCCCACCTAGACTTTTTAAACACACACAATCTTTTGTGTGTGTGTGAGAACAGGGTGTGGTCTGAAAGACATAATCATGTTTCATGTACTGAATACTTTTGACCCTTCAGGCTTGTTCCAGAAAGAACACAGCATAAGGACCCATGTCAAAATGTGATTTCAGATAAGTTCCTAAGCAGAAACTTAAGCACTGCAAGGCAGTGCATGAGAAATGATATGAGGCAAGAACCACTGGCCAAAAAACATCTTACCTATCCCACCCTCCTTGCACAAAAAGATATCGTTCAAGAATGTGTTTACAACCTGTAAAGTGATTAGGACTATGGACTCATTCATGAACTTCATTTATCATCTTACGTGACCCTGACATTGAGAATCCCACCTCATCGTGATTTTTCTTGAGAAAGTAGAGCTCTTCCTTCAGGCTGTCTAGGTCTCCACGGAGCGTGGCGATGATCTGGTCATGGTCAGACTTGGCCCGTTTCAGTGCCTGACAGTCCCTCTCTACGGACTGGCATAGGGTGGCCTCAGCTTCCCATCTATGAAGAGAAAAGCACTGTATTATGCACAGAAGAGTAGCCTGAGCAG
Organism: Percopsis transmontana; assembly: GCA_025447815.1. Taxonomy (NCBI): domain Eukaryota; kingdom Metazoa; phylum Chordata; class Actinopteri; order Percopsiformes; family Percopsidae; genus Percopsis; species Percopsis transmontana. The sequence continues at coordinate 330,791 of JAOEHI010000024.1, forward strand.
CCACAGATCCTTGGATAGGGCTATCCTGGCTGTTCCTAAGACTAGACTCAAAACTAAAAATGATTTTTGAAATTTACACGCTTTTATCTATTACTGTATTAGTATGTATTATTAGTATGTATTATTAGTATACATTTACTCTGCTGATCTCTGCTTAATCAAATTTTATTGTTGAGTCTATAATTTCTCTTTTGATCCTCTGTTGTAGTTAGTTTCTTTCTGTTTTATTCTGTTTTAAATTATTCTGTTTATACTTTTTTTAACTAATTAACTGATTTTCTTTCAATATTAAAGCACTTTGTAAACTCTGATATTCTATACATTTATTATTTAATGCACAGATACTGTAAATGCATTTAACAGTGTTACACTGTCACAATCTCGGTTGGGACATCCAAGGGTTCAGAAGATCCTTTTAGGGGGGTTGTGAAATGAATTTGAAAATAATATTTTTTAATTACAGTAATAATGTCCATACTTTTTTTTATTGTGTTTTATAGTTGATTATAGCCTACTGTATACGCATATCTGTGCACGAGATGGGTCACCAAATAACTACTTTAATAACTTTAATAAATAACAACTTTTTCATGGGTCAAAAATTAACCGCTGAGTTACAATGCTGTATTGCTGAAAAATTAATAATATCTCCCTGACCCACTTGATCAATCAATTCCTGTGCTAACCCACGCTAGCTAGTGCCGTGGGAATGGGGCTCTTGTTTTGCATCCTGACAGAAAAGTCATTTATTCACAGCTCTTTGCTGTCTGGCGCTCTTATGTGAACACTCACAGGCAGGTAAAAGTGTGACACTCACTTGACCCTGAAGTCATCGGCTGCCAGCTTGGCGTTATCAATCTCCAGCATGATACGGGCGTTCTCTAGGGTTTTCTTTCGCACCTATAAGTCCAGAACAGACAATGAATCAACACAAGTAGAACCAATATCCATTTTGCTAATGCTTGTCAATTCTGTTTTTTAGGATGCAGCATTAGCATATAGAAAAGGAGTGTAATAGTGGGCTGGCTTGATTTATCCCAGAATCGTATACTGTAGCTCCCTCTCAGTCTATACAAAACATAACATAAGGGCATGATATCTAATATGTGTGTCTTCTACAAAGTTCTTCTCTTCTTCAGGGAACATTAATAATACTTTTTGAACACAGACCTCCTGTCCAATGGCGTGGGCCTGTGCCATCATGCCCTCGATATCGTGTCCTTTGGGGGCCCGTTCCATCATGAGCTGCTTAATCTTAACTTCCAGCTCGGCGTTGGACCTCTCCAGCGAGCGCACCTTGTCCAGGTAGTTGGCCAGCCTGTCATTCAGACCCTGCATGGTCTCCTTCTCGCTGGCCCCCATGCCCATTCCGTTCACGGAGAGGCTGGAGCCCAGCAAGTTAAGGCCATTGCCCACCGAGAGCGAGCGGGAGAGGGACAGCGAGCCAACAGAAGACAGCGAGGAGACAGGTGGCTTGGCGCGGACGCTACGCCCATTGTCCCTCACGGACATGCTGGAAAAAGAAGGCTGGCGGACGGAGACACTACGCACGGACAGGGTAGAGGCCATGATGTCTAGAGAGGAACAGTTTGGTTAACGGGTGTGTTGGCTCACTAAACACTTGTTGTATTATGTCTTGAGGACCTAATGCAAATCTGTACTCATAGGCAGGTGTTCCTATAGGACTAGATGCTTTCCTAGGACGCCCCACCAACCCTCATAGATTAGTGTTACATTTTTACATACAATGGGAAAAAAGTATAGAACAGTGTACGAAAGACACTCAAAGGCATCACAGTCCCAAAATAAATTTGGTTTCAAGGTGAATAACAATATTTTCTTTTGTATCCTATATTTGTTCTTGAACTAATAGTAAAATAAGTCACTTAAGTTGTCTGAGAGAAAAAAATAGATGCAGGACACTTACATGTAACTTTGGTTAGGTCTTCCAAGGCAACGTCTCAGTGAAGTGACTGTTGTCACTGGACAAGATTTCTCAGGTAAATTAGCCTCTAGGGGAAAGGATATTTTTGGGGTGGAGCCATCATAGTGTATCCAATAGAAACACTCACACGATTGCAAACTGACACACTGAAAGGACTAACAAAAATTACAAAAAAAACTTGTGTGCAATAAAATGAATGGATCTAGTAAGACTTCAAATCTACAAAATAAATGTTAATGAGCCAGCTATTAAAAATGTAATGAGATAACATGCTGTAACAGCAATATGTTTCTATAGCTCTAGTAATAGAAGTAATGGGAACAGTAAAATTAAAATAATACTAATATAATAACAGTGTAAAATGTAAAAGCAAATAGCATCAGCTTAACATTGATGTCAATAAAAATGTAGGAGCACTACATTATTTTCGGTGATTCCAAGATTTAAAAATGTTTTGGATTAGGCTTATAAATATAGTTTAGTTTATGTTTCATTTGCTATCTTTAAAAAAAAAATACTGTAAAAGAAGTGGTTGATATCTCAGGATCCAAAAAAGTATATTTTCATACAAGGTGGCAGGTCACTCTGTAGAATGAGATCAAACTACAGCAGACTTCATCTGACCTAACTGGCTTCTAGAACCTGGAACCCCGGCCCCATCACAGCAGTCCTATTGAATGTGGACACAATACGCAGCAATGTGAGATGCCTGTTATACCAGGAAAGTGCCTGGTGGAAATAGGAAAAAAAGGGAAACGTAGAGCGTGAGAGAGAGAGATTGCAGACAAAGGAAAGACCCCTGGGAAATACAGAGCGGGGGTGTGGTTAGACACTATCAAGCACTTGAGCCATAAGTGGAGTCACCTAGACCTAAATAAAATAAATAAATAAAGGTTTTCAAATTTGTATCTAAAAATGGTCAGCCATAGCATTTAAATGGCGAATACTCCAAACAAATTCTTATTGAGGGTATGGCCACAGTAAGGCGATATTTTAACAAATATTTCTAAAAAACATGAAAGATCGCATCAAGATAGCTGAACTGTTAGAATGCAGTGGCACCTTGTGGCCAGAAACAGCTAATACAGTATAGAAGTCATACTGTACCCAATGTTCAGGCTGCAGACTGAAGTGATCTGAGAGAATTTCATTCTTTGTGATAGAACTAGTGACACACTTACTGAGAGTTTTTTAGCACCTCCAGACAGGCTACTTGAGCACCACCATCTGACCAGTGTTATACAATACAGCCAACAAGGCATTGACGCATCCAAGATGCTATACAGGCTCTGCTCCTGCGTATTATAAATCAACTTCAAATGCTACGGACAAAAATAAACACACTTTGGGGGACCTGCTATGAAATTCACTGTTTATTTGCATAATGCGTGGTTGGCTGTGAGCCTGGGGACAGTGAATCATTTGTTTCCTCATCAGCTCCTATCCTCTTGGACTGTGCTACTGTAAGGTCCATGGTTAAAAAATCAGATAACATTTGGCTTTTTGCTTTTTTTATTCAGAACTCTTTGTACTTCAGCCTGTTATCCATAGTAAAATAAATAATTTCGAAAGCTTTGTTTGGAAACTCAATACTTTATACTAAACATTGCGTAGGCCTACAGCTTCATGGATGGAGTTAAATAGCAGGCCCTGCACAATATCCAAATTTAAACAAAATACACAGAGCCACAATGTAAATTTGATGGTCAGTATTGCCTAAACAAAAATAGTTCCGCCTGAGACTGTTAGGGCCAAGTAGTGTTAACCCTAGCACTGTTGTTTTGGTTTGTTGTTGTGGTTGTCATATTCCAAACTAAAACTAGGGTTAGTCTAAGCCAAATATAGTTTCCCATTGTAGACTCCTGTAACACATTATCCTAAAAACCACTGATGTATAGGCTATGCCAATAATTTAGTTTATTTAAAAGTGTGTGTTCCCAAAACTATGAAGTTGGTAGACATTTTGCAGCAGTCTGTAGGCTTATTCTTACATTTGAAGAAAGACGGCAAAAGAATTTGATGCAACTGAGGATCAGTGTCGGTGAATTATCTGCAGCCTCAGTGGAGCGATCCATTTCATCATTGCATTCAATCAGTATCCTGAAGCGATGACAATTTCCTGTCCCTACAAAAGAAAAGCGGAGGAACTTGCAAATTGGGAGGCCCCGCCGGTGTAAGCCGAGGACGACGAAGATGAGGCAGAGGAAGGTGATTTGTCTTACAATCTTCCTTGCAGGTTTTTGTTGACTGTTGCTGAGTGCTGCTCAGCATGAAGAATAGCAATGTGAATATGCAGAGACCGGGGGCACCACGGTGTACTCTCATTAGCAGAGAGACGCTGTAATTCCACACGAAGGGTCTCTGCAATCAGGGGCCTATTCATTAGCATGGGGGGGCCACTTTCATCTGCAACCACTTGAGGCTGCCAATCACCAGGGCAGACGCATGACATTATGACAGAACAGGGTGGCTTAAATGCTCAGAGATGCTTGTGCATGGTAGAGAAACATGCCTAAATGCTGCCTCAAGCGATCCTATCTCCCAGACATAAATGGGAGAGAAATCTGCGTTTATAGTGTTCATTTGGCAGGTGGCCAAATATATGTCTGTGAGATAATCATCTCTGTTCTGCTCTTTGTTCTTGGATTTTACATGGCTATTACAGCGAATATCACATTCCTGCTCTCGTTGGATTTAAGAACACTAAAAAAGACTGAAGTCCTCGCCTTGGTTGATCGCTGTTGATTTTATATTTAAATTTAACAAACCATTGAATTGTTTTACCCTGACATGACGTTAATGAACTCACTAATAAACTCACTCAAGATGGCGGAGAGAAGTGGAACCACTAAACAAGTCAATCTCACTTTTAAGTTGTAATTATGCAGCTAAAAGTTCTCTACATTGTCTTCTATAGGCTATGAAATGTTGACATTCTGGTTACATCTCGTTGATAACGTTCCCAGAGCGTAATCAACCCAGTGTACAAAGTATCCGAATTCAGTCTGTTGTTGCCCTACTGTCTTTGTAGTGAATAGTGAATAAGTGATTTCAGACACGGGCACAGGACCCAGCACATGTCAATTACATTTGTTGAGTTAATAGTTGGTTTAATAATACATTAAAATGATTTAAAGAATTTTAATAGGATTTATCATCATTCTAGTTCAATGCATTAGTGTTTATAAGAAGTTATCTACATGTTCTTTGGACTTACAACATTTTGGAAGGTTTTGCAGCTCCTCCTTTCCAAATCCAGTCAGAAAGAAAATCTCTGTTGACAAACCTTACACAAATAGACACAAATACCACACACAGACACACACGATACACACACACTAGACATGTACAGTACATGACAAAATCATAAACACATGCACACATACACCCACACACACATATCTGTAGAGTGACATAGATGCTGTCTCTCTGACTCACTCTCACTCACACACTCACACACTCACACACAGCTGGTGCAGACTAAGCCTGGTCATCTTTAATTAAATCTCAGTCCTGCAGAGGGACAGCATTGTGTGTGCGTTTATATACAGTAAATGCGTGTGTGTCATGTTTCGATGTCTCTGGTCTCCAAACTCAACAAGGACCTGCTATCAAATAAAAACGTTGTGTTATGATATGTTCTGGTGACAAAAGCATGACTCTTTGACTTCTGACTTTAGACATTAATTGTTTTTTGAATAACAATGGAGTTATATGAGTTCAAGGTAAGAGCAGGAGCTGCTGTTTGGCTCGGTTTACAATGCTTGTCAGTAAGACAAAAACACTGTAGATTTTGGTCATTGTTATGCTGACATTGCGAAACAATAAAAAATGCCTTTTGGGTCATAAACATAAATGTCATATCTTCCTGGTGACTCTCTATTCAAAAGTCACATGATGACAGTTTTTTATATTACTGTAGGCTCCCTGAGATCACTTCATACTTCATAGGGTTGGGTGGACAGATTAGAGTATGCAAGGGTATCTCTTAATCTATTCACAAAATCACAAAAACAAAAACTTCCACATGATCTCAGCTGGCTTGTTACTGTATTCCAATTTTGCTTTTGCCAAAAATACAAGCAGGTTATTCCAAAATGCTCAAGA
>JAOEHI010000024.1:349473-364114 GCA_025447815.1 Percopsis transmontana
CACCCCACCCGATCCCCCCCCCCCCCCTCCTTAAAGAAGAAATGGGAAAGTTGTCTCTTGGCACCCTGGGTTGAGAAAGGAGAGGGAAGCCAGTGGTGTTTCTTTTTTTCCCTTTTTTTTTTTATTATCACGCCCCATCCTTTTCTTCTCTTTTGATGAGAAGTGGTTAGCAATTCTGATTATTAGCGACGAGATAGGAGAAGCTAGCTTTAAAAACGCCAAAGCATTGTCAGTCAGTTTTGGGCGCTGGCTGGTTGTGGACAAGCCAGGGTTCCTGGTAGCGGGAACCGCTGGCCAGAGGAGAGCCGGACTAGCTCTTCTCCGAACACCGGCCCGCGGTGTTCGGGTCTCCGTTGGTCCAGTCCACTGTTTCATCCGCCGCTTGCTGCGTCCGACCTGACCATGTCCCTCTTCCAACCAGGTGATGTGAACACCCAGCCTGGGCCGGAGCATTACCACATCTACCTGGTGCTAGGTGGGGTGGCCCTGCTGGCCGCCTTCGGGGTGGGGGTGGTGGTGTCCCGAAAACGCCGCCATGAACATGGGCGCCTGTGGCTCCCCGAGGGCTTTAAGACCAGCGAGACTAGCAAGAAGAAGCGACGTGAACCTGTCGGAGAGGATTCGGTTGGATTAAAGTAAGTTCAGCTGGTGGCTGTTGGCGTCATTTCGGTGTCCATTTCTTAGCGGATTGTTTCAAAGGAGGCTTCTGGAGGAATGAATAAGGTATAAGCCGGCGCTCGTACACATTTAGGAAAGCGGGTTTACGTGGACCGTAAATGATAATGATACAGATGCTTTAGGTGCATGTTAATTGACTTGTTTGAGCAGAGAAAAGGGTGGGGTGGAAATGGGTGGAGGTGGTCAGAATTCAATCAATGCTTCTGTTTTTCGGCACTGCTGCACCAATGAAGGTGAAGGGCTCAGCCAATGTGGAAGCATTAGCGTATTTAATAGTGTTTCTGCTTGACCGCAGGCCACTGAAGAACACCTCGGATATATCACTTATGGACGATCCCCACAATGACTGGGTAGAAGAAGAGCCTTCGGACGCAAAGCGCTTCAAGGTAATTTGTTAATTATTATTTATTTTATTAGAAATTTACTGGAGATGGTTACTGTGATTAAGGGCAGTACAAATAAGAATGCCTTGACTTTTTTGTTTGTACAATACTTTCTAAGTATTATTGGATTTCTAAAAATATTTAAAAATTGTCATGGCTTCTTTTAAAACTTTTGGATTGAAATGATTTGGACTGCTTTAAAAAAAAATATTGCTCTCCTTTTATTATTGATATTATTCATATCGTAAATTTTAAATTAAGTAAATAGATTTGTATTTGTTCTATTTCCTCTATTTCCTTTGTAGAAGCTTTTACAAAGCTTCTACAAAGGTGTTTTTTGCTATTTTGATTGATCTTCACTCAGCGTCCTGTGGTTTACCTTATACTTTCTCCGGTCTTGCAGCAATTTGATGAGCAGGCTATACTGGAATTGGAGGACCAAACAGACCACCGCCAATGGACCCAGCAGCACCTGGACGCCGCTGACCTACGAATCCCTTCCATCGCGCCCACGCCGCCCCAGGGCGAGATTGAGAACGACTGCATGGATGTCAACGTCCGTGGTCCAGGTACGCGGTGCATGCTAAATCTGGACTGCTTTTATGGTTGATGTAGAAGAGATATGGGTACATTTTGCAAAATTAAAATGTATAAATAATAAATTAAACATTGGGTGGCACATGGAATACAGAATAGAATAAATGTCGTATTTTCCTCAGGTGTGCCTCATCAGTAATTAAAGCGTAAATGTAAAGTGTACATTTTGCTTATAAAATTATATTGTAAGTTATTTTTGGAACGGACATTAGAATTAACTAAAATATCCCAGTTTGAAATTACTCATATTTATAAAGTCAGGATAGTAATAAACTTTTCTATTTTCAGAGTGGCTTGTCAATTTTTACTTTATTTCATAAAATGCATCTTTTCCGAGATTCATACCTTTTCTTCATGCAAGCACTTCTAGAGTGTGTGTGCGTGTGTGTGTGTGTGTGTGTGTGTGTGTGTGTGTGTTTGTGTGTGTGTGTTCGCGTGTAGGAGTTGCTAATGCCCCTGTCCTCAGGGTAAGGGGATCTTCTTCAAAGCAGCCAGCTGGAAGCCAGGCGCCTAGGGGAAAACACTGATTCCTGCTCAGATTAATCATTTCTGCAGTAATGGACCTCTATTTCTCCATGCCATATTAATAAGACCAATAAAGGCATCAAATACAAAAGCACTCTTTGCACTAAGTGGCAAATCCCCCGAAGTATATCTTCAAAAAATCAAAAGTAACCGGGTTAAAAATTGGAGAGCACATTTTTTCCCCCCGTGGCCGATCAATGCACTTGAATCGACCAGAATCTGTGAGATCTGGGGCTTGCTATCCTTTTGACGGGGAGAAAAACCCATCCACGTCTCCTGCTTGAGCTGCCTCTCACAGATAGATGTTAATGTGTCGTTTTTCAAGACGTCGAGCTTTAGCGAGCCCTGGCCTGTATCCCCCTAGCTTCTCTTTTCCCTCTGAAGCTTTGCTTACGCCGAGACTTGATCAGAATCTGTTATCGAAGGAGAGAGAGAGAGCTGTGATGATTCAACCCGGGGAAGAGCATCAAATCCACATTCGATTTGTTGTTTTGCCTCGTTTTTGATCTCCCCGGTGCTTTGAAGTGTAGGCTGTGTTGACCATGCTGGCCCTGTAGTCTGTGGTCTGCCAGCGCTCAACCCATACTCTGTATTAAAGATAGACATAGTAACTATGACATCACCCATTGGTTTCTAAAGAGATGTTTCGAAGTGCTCGCTAAGGCCCTCTATTAGGTTAGTCTTTATGAGGGGTGAGAGTTATAAAAAATATTTGATTAAAATGGAGTTGATGAATTGTCATGTAAATTAAAAATTAGGTTAATTGTTATACATATTTCAATTGTAATTTTCTCTTCATTAAATTGTTGTTGGTTTGATTAATTATGAGCTTGAAATTTTCATTCAATGACATTGGAAGGCAGCATTTATCATTTGCATCAAAGCTGTTTTGCTGAAGGGTTAAAGTTACAAAAATTCCTTGATAAATATACAGGTGATAATTAAGCGTGTGAATTGAAAAGAAAGGCCCTGTATCATCGCATGATCAAATTATCAAGTGATTGAACAGTACCTCCTAGTTTTATCGTTTACAAGGACACTTTTTATAACGTCGACTCATTTATCAAATCACTTGTGCTCTTTTTATAACTTCCACTCAATCCATTGCCCGTTCGTCTTGTCTACCTTAATGAAAGGCTGACTTGCAACGCACAAGCAGGTTAACATTTGCACCATGGCAAGTGCGGTTCCATGAGTTCATAAGAGAGACTTGCTTCCAGTATAAATTTCAGTAAAAAAAAAAATCTAAATACCGTAACATCCCACAAGGTGATACAATACCATCGACTGGCTCCTGGTCTTCATTGAAAATACTGTCGCAAGTGGCATTGAGATAGAGAGATGCCTGATTAGCACCAGAGTGGTAGGGCAACCACATCTAATTATTCCAACAGATTACCTGGAATGGTGCCTGTCGTTTGGATACACTGCTGTGGCAATTACCCAGGGCCTTGGGATCCACCCTCACACAGTCAGGGAAAGACTCAACGAGGCTGGACTGGGCAGGCGCAATGTAATTTCAACTATACTGTATTTAGTGTTGAGCATTCTTGCCCAGCCGCTTAATACAGCATACAAGATGATGATGGGGCAAGTACAGCAGCGAGTCAGGGCCAGCATGATTAGAGTGGACCCCGGGGGTTGTACAGTGCACCCTTCGGCTTTCTGTTGGGTCTAGAAGGCACTATTCCGTCCCTAGACCGCAAGCATTGCGGCACGTTGATGGTAAAATGTATTACTCCGTGGAGACAACCGCCTGGTGGTCATTAAGAGTACTGCATCTTAAGCACTTCCCCATTCTACCATGACTTTCCTTCACATCAACCCTTCATTTATATTCTATTCCCTACTTGTCTACAGATGGATTCACTCCTCTGATGATAGCGTCGTGCAGCGGTGGAGGTCTAGAAACGGGCAACAGCGAAGAAGAGGAGGACGCCTCTGCCAACGTTATTAACGACTTCATCTACCAGGGCGCAAACCTTCACAACCAGACCGACAGAACGGGCGAAACCGCCCTCCACCTGGCGGCGCGATACGCCCGCTCTGACGCCGCCAAACGGCTGCTGGAGGCCAGCGCCGACGCCAACATCCAGGACAACATGGGCAGGACGCCCCTGCATGCTGCCGTCGCAGCCGACGCCCAGGGCGTGTTCCAGGTGGGTCCTACATAACAGCCACGTGGTCCTCGGTGAAACATTCAAATAACTGATATTCAAAGGGTTTCTGCTTGGTTATTGTACACGAAGCAGCAATAACATGTTTGCCCATAAGGGCTTTATTAAGACTAACTTCAAATAGAGAGTTCATAGATGTGGTATACCTGCATGACACAAACGACAATAACAAATGGGACATTTATTAACATTTATGAACCCTTTTATTAAATATGACGTATAATTATTAATACTTTGTTTCCCATCAATTTTGTGCTTATAAAGACTTTATTCGAGGGCTAATAAAACCTTTACAAGCAACATTGTACAGATATAAAAGTCTGTCAAATCCTGACCTTAACTGTCGCCACAGATTTTGATAAGGAACCGCGCCACAGACCTGGATGCCCGCATGCATGATGGCACCACACCGCTGATCTTGGCTGCCAGGCTGGCAGTAGAAGGAATGGTGGAGGAACTGATTAACTGCCATGCCGATGTTAACGCCATCGACGATTTTGGTAAAGCTCAGATCTTGGTCTCTTTTAACTACAGTGGAACTCCTTTGTAACTATCCAATCTATCCATGATGCTAAAATGCCAGTGAAATTTGCCTTTAATGTAGATTACTACATAATAAGTATTACTGTTACACAAAGACTATAGGAGGTGTTTATGATCTCTTTCTGCAGGTAAATCAGCCTTACACTGGGCAGCAGCTGTGAACAACGTGGATGCAGCCATTGTGCTGCTGAAGAGCGGTGCCAACAAGGACATGCAGAACAACAAGGTCTGATACCCTAAAATCTGTTCTCCCCAACCGAATAAAGCTTAGGTCATTTAGCAGACGCTTTTATCCAAAGCGACTTACAATTACATGGTGCTATTACATGGAGCAGATAGGGGGTTAGACATCTTGCTCAAGGATGCTTACTGGTAGGACAACTCTGGAGCCTGAACCCACAACCTTCCGGCTGGTAGTCCAACACCTAGACCACTAGGCTATCCTGCCCCCTTCATAAAGCTTCATAAAGCGTCAACCTTTACAGAACACTTTGCTGTGCATCTAAACATGTCTTTTGCTACGCCTTTTCCAGGAGGAAACCCCGCTCTTCCTGGCTGCCAGGGAAGGAAGCTACGAGACTGCCAAGGTGTTACTGGAGCACTTTTCCAACAGGGAGATCACGGACCATATGGACCGACTGCCCCGAGACATTGCCCAGGAGCGCACACACCACGACATTGTGCGGTTGATGAACGAGTACAACCTGGTGCGGAGCCCCCCCATGCACGGAGGCTCGCTGGGCACCACCCTGTCACCGTCCCTGTGCTCGCCCAACAGCTACCTGGGCAGCATGAAGCAGCCCCCGCCGCAGGGCCAGGGCCAGAGCAAGAAGGCCCGCAAGCCAAGCGCCAAGGGCGTCGGCTGCAAGGAGGGCAAAGACATGAAGGCCAAGAAGAGGAACTCGCAGGACGGGAAGTCCGGGAACCTCCTGGACAGCTCGGCCGTCCTGTCCCCCGTGGACTCACTGGAGTCCCCTCACGGCTACATCTCCGACGTGGCCTCGCCGCCCATGATGACCTCGCCCTTCCAGCAGTCCCCATCCGTGTCTCTCGGCCACCTTCAGGGGATGTCCGACCCCCACCTGGCTGTCAGCCACATGGTAATGCCCAACAAGCAGGAGCTGGCGCGCATGCAGTTCGACCCGCTGCCCCCCCGTCTCACCCATCTGCCCGTGTCGGGCTCCGGCAGCCAGGGCGCCTTAAACGGCCCGTGTGACTGGCTCGCCAGGATGCACGGCAGCCTGAGCCAGGCGGGCCAGTTCAACCCCATGCGAGGAGCAGCAGGCGGGCAGGGTGCCATGCAGCACGGGATGATGCCATCCCTCCAGATGATGGGCTACCAGGGCATGCAGAACCCCAGGCTTGGCCCCCAGCCCCACCTGCTCCAGCAGCAGGCCCAGCAGCTCCAGCAGATGCAGAGCTTGCAGCAGCTGCAGCAGCTGCAGCACCAGAACTCCAACAGCAACCCCAGCCAGAACTTCATCAGCAGTGAGCTGGGCTCCCCCGAGCTGCAGCAGGGCACGGGGGGCTCCAGCATGCCCATCCACACCATCCTGCCCCAAGAGAGCCAGGTCATGCCTGCCTCACTCAACCAGTCCATGCCCAGCACCCAGTTCCTCACCCCTCCTTCCCAGCACAGTTACTCAGGCCCCATGGACAACACCCCCAGCCACCAGCTCCAGGTGCCCGACCACCCCTTTCTAACCCCTTCCCCGGGCTCCCCTGACCAATGGTCTAGCTCCTCTCCTCATTCTAACATGTCCGACTGGTCAGAGGGCATCTCCAGTCCACCAACCAGCATGCAGTCTCAGATCGGACACATACCCGAACAGTTTAAGTAACACCCAGAAGAACCGCGGAATATTTTTATATAAAAAAGCACTCTTGAAGGGAGATAGGAAAACAAGGAACATTTTAGAGTTTTATACCTACACCTTTTATACTAACAGCCTGTGTTTCATTCATTTTTTTTATTTATTAATGTCCTATTTATAATTTGTGTTGCCTGCTTATGGGATCCATGGTGTTTTGTCATAGCCATTGGAGAAAGACTAGAGATCTCTCTATTTCCTGTTAGTGCTTCATTTCACAACATAAACACTGGGTATTTATTTGTCCAAGAATTTTTTATTTTTTTCATATGATTTCTTCTCTTTGTTTATATTTTGTATAATCTTGTGTATAAACACCAATTTGATCGAAAAGGCATCATTATAGACTATTATTGATTTTAAGTTTCAGTGTTAAACTTTTACCAGTGAAATATATTAATGCTTTTGTTTTCAAACCTGTAAAGTGCATTTTACAAACCAATGGAATACCCTTACTTCATGTGGCTTGATTTGATTATGTGTGCATACGCAAATGTGTCAGCATTGGATCAGGATGTGACATTTTGTACAGTATACAGCCATCTTTGAGACTGGCAGTTATGACAGGCTTAAATTTCTGTAAGTCCTGTGGTCTTTGTTTAAGTGTTTGAAAAACTGGCCTGTTAGCCAAATTGTCTAGAGGGACTAGTCTCTAGTCTCTGATGTAACTTTGAGCCTATGGCTGTTTTGTTGTTTTTGTAAATATGTTACGCGTTTCCCTTGAAAGCAGGATTTTGTTTCAGAAATCTGATGTCTTAAGCATGCCATTCTAATAGCAATGCCTCATAGCAGTCAACTGCTATACACTAAACATATATTTTACTTGGCACACCCAAAGAGATAAATATAAAATATAGATACATACAATGGATTAGATTAGTAGATTTCCAGATGATAATTACAATAAAATGGATGTTTAATGAATTCAGATTTATTTACAGATCTGTAATACATATAATGCCACTGTGGTAAATATGTGCACACAATAATGACACATTAATGTTTTGTCAATTATTTAATAGGAAACTGTTAGCCGAATGTTAATGCTCCGGGGCACTCCAGGGTATATAGTAGTTCTCAAAAGGTTGATTTGAAATCTCTTTAGTCTGTAGTGAAATTATATTATCAACAATATGTTTTCTTCCTGTTTAAATTATAATTTACAAGAAATGTATTTTCCCTCAGTTTTCAATCTGTAAAAAAATGTTTCTTATTCTAATAAAGGGCGCCTCTGTTTATCTTGATATAAACGTTGTTTAGTTTTTTTTTTATCTATTTACAGTAATATCTTAATATGATAAGTACAAATCCTTATATTAAATATGTTTAGACTTTTAACCTTGACACAATCTGGATATTAAGATAATGTACCAATTTAGTAATATACACTACATGATTTAATGTTATGATGGTTAATAAACAAAGTATTTTGTTCCCCTGGAACTTTTCTATATATGATGTGGGAATGTCCACCAGAATGTGCACAGTTCTGAGCATCCACGCTGTCTGATTTGATGTCTGTATTGGTGCCAGCAACCCTGCCAGTTATAATACTGAATGATTTGTAACAACTTAATATCACCGGATTAAACAAGCATATTGTATTAGCGGGCCTGACAGCTGCTAAAAAGTTGATTGGGTTGGGATGGAAACCTTCCCAGGTGCTCAATATTAGGCAGTGGATTCTCACATTTTTAGATGTGGTGTACCTGGAATTGTAAACTGTTCATGGAGCCACTGAAAGGACTCTAGGCAGCTGAATCTCTAAAAGACTTACTGGGGTGTCCTCTTACTATTAATTGTCATAACCCATTTTGCCATCTGCCATTTTAGGTAATTATGATTCCCCTAGTGTTTGTTTGTGTGTGTATATGTCAGTCTTTGTGTTTGTGTCTGCATCCCCTTGCATTTGGGCGGGCATGCATGGGGCTGCTTTGCTTGTATTTTCTTTAATTTGTTACTCCTTTTCTTTTGCTACATGTTGCATGTTTTGTGTGCATTGTTGGGTTTCATTTCAGGGGTTTGGGTGGACTGGTTGGGTAGGGGTCCTTATTTTGCCTTTATTTTCTTGGATGCAGATGGGCAGTTGGATATCACTGTATGTACTAATGAAAACTAGATGCTTTTTTGTCACTTGACTATTCTATTTTACAAATATAAATAGATAACACGGAAGACTTCTGCTGAGCAGCTGCATTGGAGTTCTGTCCAGACTAAATCTGCATTCAATCACATTAAAAGCCTTTTTTTTTTTTAACCTTTTTTTTCTAATATCTAAAAGTGTGGGCTTTTTTCATTCAAATATCTTTACAACCGAACTAACTAGATGGTTTGGAGTTTGGGATGCAATATTTTACAGTTTGGCAATCACAGATAAATGTTTAATCAAATTTCGGGTTAAATTTGTGGGTGATTGACTGAAGTAGGGCTAGGCTTTGAGTCGACAACTGCGGGCTGCTTTGCACTCGAAATATGTCTGTTTATTTGGCACATTTAGTGAGTCTCCTTCCTCCAATGTCTTTTTTTACCCATGCATTTTTCGCTCCTCTACCTTTCTCTTTTTATTCTCCATCTGGTAATATGTCAGATAAACCTCGGTAACTTGTTGTCAGTCGGTGTCTCTGGCGTAAACTTGTAATTACGTCTGGTGTAGACTTGACCAATTGAGACCGCTCGTTTGGTGTGGTCGCGGGGGGCGTGCCAGTCCAGTTAGCAGGGCGTGTGTGCGTGTGCGTGTGTGTGTGTGTGTGTGTGTGCGCGCGCGAGAGAGAGAGGGAGAGGCGATCTGAGAGTGCACAGTGGCCCACTGTGCGCTGCAACACTAGCGATAATAAAATTGCTTTCCCCGACATAACATAATGTTATGTTCCCAAGTGCATACTTGCTTACTTTACTTTTTTCTCCTGCAAAATGCAAATGCAAACGCTTCCCAAATGAAACCCCAAAAACGACAGCTCCCATCATGCATCGGGCTATCAAAGTTCAAAGTTAATATATTACTGGGTTCCTTCCCAGGGTGGCTGTTGCTTTACGGGAAGGAAATAAACTACTCCGCGAGTCCTGACATTACGTCTTCCTTGCTGTCGCGTTGAAAACACACCGAGGGAATCCACAATGGTTTTCGGCTGACCTGTGCGTGTACTTGCACGGTTGTCGGTGGATATTTACAGGACGAGGTGCTCCAAGTTAGCACGCTAGCTTGCTAGCAGCAGCTAAAATCACTGGTACTGGTACTTAGGAGAAGAATACACAGCTATGTTCGTGCAGGAGGAAAAGATATTCGCTGGGAAAGTATTGAAAATTCACATCTGCACCATGGAGGGGACGGAATGGTTAGAAGAGGTCACAGAAGACACCACTATCGAGAAACTCAAAGAGAAGTGCTTGAAACATGTAGGTTTGTTGGCAGCTGTGTTTCTCCCATGTCACTCCTGTGCTCGGGGTGTTACTGTGAACCAGGCCCTCCGTGGAAACTGTCAGTGTCGGTATCACTGGTTCCGTATTTATAGTAACTGGGTAGACTCTGCTATTTATAATTTAGCAAGTTGGCTCTCTCTCCATGGCGGGCCAAGTTCCAGACGCCTTCCCATTATGTTACCAGGGTTTGGTCTCCTGGTGGTGATGGCGAGGCATTTTGCTTTTTATGGCGCTGGTTATTATTAAACTAAACTCTCATCTTATTCGGTTACTTCAACGTCTGATTATAGCATAGCCCACTGTTCTTTTGCAAATAGTTACACTATATCTACCATCTTAATATCCGCTCACCATTCATGTTTTGTTGCTATTTGTAAGCCATTCTTGTAATCTCAATTTTTTAAAGACTGCATTATGCTGCTTTTTATATAGTATGTGCACGGAAGTCTAGAAGACCCCAAAACCCTCACCCACCACAAACTTATCCATGCTGCTACAGAGAGAGTCCTCGCAGACACCAAAACAGTTGCTGATGAGAGTCTCAAAGATAAAGGTATGTTAGGTTATGTGTTCAAAGTGAAATGACAGTTAAGACTTGCTGTTGACTGGCCACATTTCACCTACTCATTAGATGTCTTGCTGCTGATAAAGAAAAGACCACCACCAACCCTTCCAAAGATGGCAGACATAGGAACAGAGGAAAAGGTAGGGATGTTGTTCAGCATTATTATTTTTCAATAATTCATTTAGTTTTACCTGCCATGTCAATTGACGAAGTCACTAATCAACAGTAATTATAATTGTATTATTATTATTAAATATTATCAACAATAATAATTATTATTATTTCATATTTAATATGTAAATACTCTATAGCAGAAAAAACAAGAAAACAAGGCTCCGGACAAAGATGCTATCCTTAAAGCCACTGCTAGCTTGTCTACCCACCACACTGACCGCACAGTCACCCAGCACAACAGCAGAGACGTAAGTTTTAGCATCCACTAACAGCAGTACACCTCAATGCCGCACACATTCTAATTCATCAAAGAGATTGGAGTATTAAAATGTAAGTCACAGGTATGTTAAAGGTGTTAATTTGGTGTTTATCTTTCGCTAGTTTCAGACGGAACTTAGAAAAATCCTGGTGTCACTCATTGAAGTGGCACAGAAACTTCTTGCCTTGAATCCGGATGCTGTCGAGCTCTTCAAAAAGGCAAATGGTGAGGAGCCACAACAGAACCAATTATGAGCTAAAGAATGTCACATCTAATATCTCATATATATTCTTTTATTCTTTTAGGGCTTCTGTTAGTCCTTGCAAATTTATATGTTTCCAACAGGAAAATTAGAATCCATTATCATTACAATAAGCAGTAGTAGTTTCACATACTATATATATTTGTCTTTAATGAGTTCTCGCTATTGTCCTCTTACTTTTTTCAATATGCAAGTAATTTAAATAGCATACTATTCTAAGATTCTATGTACGTCTGCGTCTGCGTCTGCCAGCCATGTTAGATGAGGATGAGGAGGATCGGGTAGATGAAACAGCCCTTCAGCAGCTGACTGAGATGGGTTTCCCTGAAAGCAGAGCCGTCAAAGCTCTCCGTCTAAACCAGTGAGTCAATAATCTGTACTGTACTGATGGGTCATAACAATGAGTCCAACTACAGTATAAAAGTATAAAGCTGTGATAATGAATCACATTGGCCGCAAATTAAATTGGCTGTTAAGTCTGAAATTCTGCCTAATTTATCTTGGAGATATGGTAGAGATGTGCCCGTTTTAAACATTTAAATGGTTAAATGTTAAAATTAACATTTGTTTTCTGTGTCTGATTTTCTCATAATAGTGTTGTTTTTGTTCATTCGTTTACATTTATATCATTTATTCCTCTCATTTAACCACTGAAAACAGTGTTCAGCAGCACTAAACCATATGCTTAAACATTATATCATGTGAATTTAATACACATTTATTATTGGTTTGATATTTAAAGCGCTTGAAGACAAGACTGTCAAATAATCATGATAAGTCCAACATAGATTTTACACTGTAAATGTATGTACTACGTAATGAAAAGTGACATTATTGCTGCTTTAGATCAGCTCCCTACAAACCAATTCGATTATATGCTGCTCTGGGTCAAAGCACCCACCAACATTAGTGTATGTAAATTATAAGGGATATGCACAGAATACAATCGAATACATATTCGGTCTGTGCTTTCCTTTTTCCTACTCTGTAGTATGTCTGTGACCCAGGCCATGGAGTGGTTAATAGAGCATGTCGACGACCCCTCCGTGGACACGCCTCTACCCGGCCAGGAGTCCTCTGGGGCAGCAGGAGCCACAGCTGCGGCCACACCGGGCCCCTCTGTCCCCGCCACGGCCTCAGCTCTGGGTCGACACCTTCTACGGAGCCTTTCCCAGTCCAGCACTGAAGAGAGTGCCCGGCAGGACGAACTCACAGAGATCTTCAAGAGGATCCGCAGGAAACGAGAGTTCAGGCCTGATTCCAGAGTGGGTGTTTTATTTGTGTGTATGTGTACATACATTCATACATTCATACATTCATTCATTTTTGTGGGCTATTGTAGAGTGGGTCATGTGCTTCGGCTCCGTCAAAGTTTACCGAACTGCCGATGGTGCGCTTTTATTTTGAAAGGTGCGAAGGTGTTATGAACAACGCATATAGACATTGTGGATTACTGCACAAATTGTTTTGTGAAATAAATTCTAATGTTTGGAAATGAAATAACTTTTGGGTCGTGACTTAATGTCCAAGGACAAATGTGGGTCCAGAGGTTGGACCACTTGAGGGCCACTGGTTTAGAAACACACTCCAGACAGTTCTGTGGATACATATCCATATGATAACACTAGAACAACTAAAGCAATCTCTGAGCAGTGATTTTTAAATTTCAATGTTGCAAACTTCACAAATTGAACCTATGCATGACCTAAATAAGTTACAAGCTAAAAAAGATTGGCCTTGAGCCAATCGGTATGCTTGTAAAAACAAGTTGGACAGCAGCTTAAAGTGAATGCTCTGCTATGCTAGTAAGTCCTGTTTCTGTCCCTGCAGGCAGTGATTGCCTTGATGGAGATGGGCTTCGATGAAAAGGAGGTGATTGATGCTCTGAGAGTCAATAACAACCAGCAGGACGCTGCGGTATGTTCCCTGGTCCCATGACTGTATTTGTGCTAGTAGACTGTTTGGCACACATGGTACATAATTGTGCAAATCTTGTCAGTTTGCATGACATTCACGGCAAAGAAACCTTCTAAAACAGATTATGCTTGCTGTACATTTTTAACACTATGTTCGACCTGATTTGAGATAATCGCATCCGGTTCTAAAGGCCACACTGTCTTAAAGTATTATTGCAAATTTTTTGGCCACAAGATGGTTGTCATGAGCAATAACAACAACAGCAAAAAAACTTCTGACGCTATCAGGTGCCTCAGAAGTGCAATCAGACACAATGCGAATGAAATGGACTAAATACACTAGTTTTGACCAAACATTTGATTCAAATTAAGTTGGCAAATGAGACAGTTACTCTCATAGCTAGTGCTGCCTACAAGGTGGCCTTCTGTTAATAACAGGCACTTGTTCTTTTCTTAATGTAGTGCGAGTGGCTGCTGGGAGACAGGAAGCCTTCTGCTGACGATCTGGACAAAGGCATTGACACCAACAGTCCCCTGTTCCAAGCCATTCTGGAAAACCCTGTGGTCCAGCTGGGCCTCACCAATCCCAAGACACTGCTGGGTAAGAAAGCCTTGGTGAACCCAGTACAAACAATGGTGTTTTATGATTTGCAGTGACAAGCCAGTTTAGAAGCATAGAAAGTGTGAGCATACCATTTTAGTCATACAAGCACAGACAATCTTATATGCCAGCGTACACATTGAGCATGCTTTTGTTTTGAAACGCTACTCTCAGGCAGCCGATGTTGGAACTACAAAGATGGCAGGGCATGTAGTGTGTGATGCCAGCCCTGTCAATAGTAGTCAGTATCAGTCTCTACAGATCTCTAGTTTTTATTGTCACCTTGCTTGACATGTTAAATTATGCTAATAATACACTCAGTCATAACAACACGATAGTAGTACTAATAATAACAATATAGCCTAAGCCATAAATAATGAATGAATTAGGAAGTCTAGGCACAAGCCAGGAACATGCCCTGGACAGAGTGCCAGTTGATCTCAGGGTAAATAAATCACTACATAAATTCAGGGCCTGGACAAGTCGCCAGTCCATTGAAGGGTGACATAAATCAGTCATGGCAGGCAGGTAGGATGACACGACTACTGCTCTCGAGTTACGGAGGCCTTTCAAGGCAATAATCAGCAATATACAGTTGTGCTCATAAGGTTACATACCCTGGCATTTGCAAGATGTGTACCATTCTTTAAAGAAAACATGAGTGATCAGGCAA
>JAOEHI010000024.1:377193-398658 GCA_025447815.1 Percopsis transmontana
CGACGGTGGGAATGGTTATTATGGTGGCGGTTCGTGAAGGCCTGTGTACGTGGGCAGTGCCGTGTGAGATCCCTGGATAAACCACGCCGGTGTCCACCAGCCGGGTGGAATTGGCACAAACTAAACTGAACTAAAGGACGGTAAAGCGACCCGTGGGCCCATGGGGTCAGTGATCAAATAGATCACTCGCTGTGGCCCCAAACAACCCAAATTGAGAAGTACCAGATTGTCCCAACTACCCTTAAAGTGGTTGAAGCCAGCAGTACAAAAACATTGTTTTGGTTTGGGACTTTGTAACGCATGCCCATCCCACGCCTAGCTAGCACTCTTCTCTACTCCTCTACACACACGACACACACACACGCCACATGCATAGTTGTGTTTCAAACCTAAACATTGAGCGGAGGCAGGTTCTGGGAGGAGGAGTGTATCTTTAGGTTCCTCCGTGTAAAGATGAAGGCGCTATACATATATCTATATGTCTATACATCTATATAGATGTATAGATACATATATGTAGGCTACCTGTAGCCTGGGGTGAGCGTAGAACTCGTTGAGGAAGTCCATGAGCAGGTCTATCTTCAGGGAGCTGACACACAGCACCACATGCTTCTCTGTCTGGGCCCGGTGGCGGCTGTAGTTGCCCCCCGACTTCTGCCTCTCCATCCACAGGTAGGCCAGCTCCTCGAACTAGGGGGGGAACCAACGCAACCGGGAGGTCAGCAGGGTGTCCGCCATACCGGCGCAGAAACATGCCGTCCAAAGGTTCTCAATCTAGACAACAGGATAGCTAGCTAGCTAGCTTAGCTTTCAATCAACCAAAGTACAGGTAAAGTTAGAAGTTAGTTAGTCATAGTTAGTTAGCTAGTTAGTTCATAGTCAGGCAATAGCCATTAGGGCACTTTTAAAGATAAAGACTGGCAGCTTCATTAAAACAACATTAGTTTAATTAGTTTAATAGTTTAATTTGCCCTCTGAACATAGTTATGATGTGATGTTATGTAAACTGCTGAGTCGGCCAGTAGCGGGGCTTCATTAATAGCATTATCTATTCTGTCCTGTAGGGACAAAACGCACACACACAGACGCACACGCGCACACACATCCTCATTCTATTTTGAGCATGTTTTTAACACCCTTGTGTGTGTTTGTGTCTTTGGTCTGCCCCGGATTCTCATTAAGATTCAGCGCCAGTGCTTCAAAAATTACCCAGCTATTATGCATTCATTTGTCTCTGTAGAATTGTAGGTCAGGAATAATACACCGTCCCCCGTGGGCGATGCCAACTTGAGTACGCCTGATTGAATGTAGAGCATCAGAGGCAACAGCCAAACAACCACGAGGCCAGAATGTCAAGAGCAGTCATGCACCATGACCATGTCTCATTTGCACGCTGCATCACTGCGTCACTATTAAAAGAAGGTACTTCTGAGGGTAAACACGGAATAATTATTGGTCTTATCTGCTCAAACTAACATCCATGCACATCCATTGAAGACCAAAATAAATTGTAAAAACATTTCAGGAAGGATTAGCCGGAAAGATGAACTAAAAGCCTTTAGAGTTTACAGCCTTGCCAAAGAGCACTGTGTGTGTGTGTGCGTGCGTGCGCGCGCGCGTCACCTGCAGAGGCAGGACCACCAGCGCCACGCAGATGAGGATCACCACCAGGAGCTGCGAGGGCCAGCTGGAGGGCGTGACGTCGCCGTAGCCCACCGTGGAAAAGGTGACGATGCAGAAGTACAGGGCGTTGAACAGGGACAGGGAGTTCTTCCCCGCCCGCTCCAGGTGCTGGATCCCACAGGCCCTGTGGGGGGGGACACAGGAGGGCCTGGCGTTAGGGGAGCGGGCAGGGCTAGCCCGGGGGTCCCCATGACGACCACCCTAACCACTAGACTTTCCTCATAAAGAGCCGTGTCGGCCCTGACGAGGTTAATAATAATAGCAGAGACTGACAGCTTTATGGTATCAAAGTTGAGCGCATTGATTTACATTTCATAAAAAAAATATATATATATTATTACAACGTTTATTATGTTTATTATGTTTTTATTATGTTTATTTTAATTCGAAAAAACACAGCTCAGACTGTGTGGGCGTGTCCAGACCCCACTTGATTGACATTTCCACTTATGTCAGTTTTGATGCACCCTGTTAGGGCGGGACAACTGACATCTGCTATATGATTGGTTCGTTTGAGTGCTCATCCAATTACCTGCAGTTCCAGCACCCGGTAGATAGAAAGATTATATATTAATGTATACACTTACATTTCTAATTTGGAAAGAGACACTGGGATTATACGTTATTGTACTAAATTACCCTAAAATTAATGATTACAACCACTTTTCAACTGCCCACTCATTTCCCATTGTAAGGTTTATCCTAATTGTCGTTGTGATTTCTTTCTTATGTGTTTAGGGGGGGGTGTTAATTGTGCCAACATCTCAAAGGTAGGCTTGGATATCTCTAAAAGAGTTGTAACTGAATTAAAGGCTAAATAAATTGACTTTGACATTAAACGTGAACAAGAAATACTGCTCAACGTGGAGAGCTGCCATGTGTCAGCCACTAAAGAGACATTCAACTTTCAGTCATTTTAACCAATAGCCTGGTGAAGCCTCACGACTCCTAGCATGCAGTGACATTTCAGTCAGGAGGGATTTGTGCCACCATTAAAATCCTGCCTGGAGAAAACAAGGTATCAACTTGGACTGCAATTATTGATCGCTCTGGCCTTTCCACATCAACCCCGTTCGTTTGTTAGTGTCTCATTAGGAAGTCAGAGTGTAAATGAAAGGAGTCGAATAGCACGGTGAGGGGCAGATGTTCTGACATGTTGGCAGCCGTTTTTGGCGTCATTTCATCGCAACGTGCGCCTAAGCGGTCATCAGCGGTCATCCGAGCTGGTCAGAACGCGCCTTTCACCGGCGGCTCGCTCCATCCCGACGGAAAATGTATACTTTGAGAGAATGTGCTTTGTTTGTTTTTATTTGTAAGGAAACTGCATTTCACTTATAGACATTATTGGTAGGGACATGTCCCTAGCGTCCCCACACAAACCTACGCCTACGGACACAGGCCAAGGAGACGTGCTGAGAGGATTACTCTTTTGCAATTGAGGGGGCGCTGACATGCGCTGATTACGCGATCAGTCGCAGGTTTGGAGCTGTACATCCAAGGTAAAATATAAAAGGCACAGTGTGCGGAGAGGCCGAGTGGTTGTTTACGCTGCTCTCTCTAACGTACGTACTGCCCCTCCGTCTTCATCTTAGATTTTAAAACAGTTTTCCCATATTGATTCGGTCATCCCCATTGGACACGGTTAATGAAATTTCTCCCATTAACCGTTTGAGTTTCAGAGCTATACAAAAATTGAACTTTTGCTAAACCCTCGTATCTTCCTTACCTCAATATTGAGTCATCGCGCCAACGTTCTCTGTCAGTTGACCTCTTGTTCACAGTAGGTGTGCGACAAACAACTCGGGGTTGTATCATCCTCAATTGACCTCCATTATTTCTAGAAAAACCTACTTCTAATGTGTCTGCAATTTATCTTAAAATCAAAAATCTTAAATGAAACACTAAACACGACAACTGGAGTAACTTGAAAATACATACTACTAGCGGAGACTTTGTAGAAACGTTGCTTTTGTTTGCAGAAAAGTATGTTTTTAAGAAACAATGGAAGCGAGTGGCAGATGAATATACTGATCCACAAACAATACATTATTTTTGCCAAATGTCAGTTTGAGGACTTGATACTGAGGTAAGGGAGCTGCGCAGATACACATTACTATTATGAGCTGTAAAAAACTCTATTTCCAGAAGGTCATGCATAGAGAATTGTGACAAATAGAGACATGCTGATTAAACAATGGATACACCTAAGTTTAGTCCATTTCCATCAGCTAATATTTTGATTGACTGTAAATGAGAGCTCGTGTCTGACTTCTAGTTGTATAGCCGGTGTCGGCATGCAGTCTTACACTAACACATTGTGCACACACCTCGTGGCTGTAGGACCACTACTTACCCAGTAAAAACCAGACAAAGCAAGGTGCAGATAAGAATGAGAACCTGGTTGAACATGGCAGAGTGGTTCCTCTGGATGGCGCGATGGAGATCATTCTGAAAGCACAGGTAGACAGATTAGCATGGGAGTAGCATTTGATTCCCAGTCAGGAGATGGTACATGACCTCTTCTCTGGCTGACAGAGAGGTCTTGCGATGTACCGTCCCACCACCTGTACTGTTCACTCACACCTTGTTAGGGTTTTCCGCATGGCTAAACATCCATGCTCTCTCTCTCTCTCTACTCCCGTCCTGTGCCCGTTCCCTTGGCCCGGGACCCTACCATCTGCCGACCCCCATCACGCCGCTGGCAACGAGCCCATGCACTGCCCTGGTAACGGTTTCATCTGAATCACAGTGACAACATACACACCAACCGGGCATCTGCTAATGGTCTACGGATAAAAACCCTCTTTTGTCTTTTGTCAGATTAATTGAAGTAAAACAAAGGCCAAGTAATAACGTTTGCAGCATTATTTTAGACTACACCACAGTAAGGCCTCCTCCATCGGTCCATGTGGCAATAGGCGTTTGATTTTAAATACTGCACATCGCTTACTCACTCCGGGTGTCGCCAAAAGGACCTAAATTGGAAAGTAACAGATTGTCAGGAATTACCCCTAAAGCTAACAACCTTAACACCGTTTTGGTTTGAAATTTGCCCACCCCACACCTAACTGCTTAGCAGCTGGCACTCCTCTCTACCCCTACCACTACAGCTCTGCAAGGCCAACAGCATCCTCTACCCCCTCAGACAGCAGTTGTGCGTACTTTAAGCTAAGTCTATTTGACGCTACAACCTGGAACTCCTACAGGAAATAAGTAGAAAGTGATTATCTTATAACCAAATTGTGTATGAACAACGCTTGTGTCATTTATTTAGTTATGCGTGTACTCTCTGGCAGGCGAACCACTGCTATTTCATGCCACCTGCATGATGTAATGTTCCCCGCTAATGAAGCTAGACCATTATTTCCCGCCAGCGTACAGGTAGGTACACTGGGAAATAACACTTATGTCAGCAAATCCAGGGGGCTTCATGTCGGTTTATTAGGAAGCAGCAGGAAGCATATTAAAGTTAATTAGTACATTCGTTATAGTAAATGTTTAAAAACTCATTATGCCACATTATCTTTATATGCTGCTTGATGATGCTTATAGGTAGGCTGGGTTTCCTGGGGATAGAACCCACGACCCTTTAGTTGGGAATCGCTACACGATCCTGGCCCCATCATGTCTGTGTACACTATAATTATAATGCATGTACGCTACTTACAATCATATTCTCCAGGGCACATTTGGCTAGCCAGCAGTTCAGAAACACAGGGACAAATATGTTTCTCAGCGGAGGCCAGAAGATCTGCACAATTGGGTGAGAGAAATAAAAATGACTCCCCCATATGACCCCAAGCAAAACATATGCCTGGGATCCATACCATGTATTCAGAAACGGGCGTTATTAATTACAATCAACAAACACAAATTAGTACTTTGTGTATTGGCAAAAGCACAGTGAAAAAGTCAGTGTAAACTGCTTTATCAATAGCAGCCAGTTTGTTGGGATTAAATATTGGTACAGTTACAGTCATAATTATTATATTAATTATTGAAACATGTAAATTAGTTCAGAGCAATTCCAAATCAAAATAACCGTTTTGCTGGTACTACTATGACTGTTGACATGGCTGTATGGATCAGCATTAGGGTTAAACACTTACTGTGATCATGAATGGCACTGTATTGATCATCTCCAGTATGAATGACATCTGGAAGATCTGCTCCCAAATGTTCCCCTTTAAAAACAGACATCAGACAAGAACACCGGGGCTTAATGGAAGGTTATTTGGCTTTTTGAGATGTCTTTCAATTGACTAGACTGTGAGTTCCAGCAGTCTGGCCCATGGTAAGACAACAACAGCAGAAGGGAAGATATTGACTCACTTGTATTGCATTAAAGGCCCAGAGACAGACAATAAAGGAAAATTAATACAAATGTGCTGTATCGCTTTTCTTTGGCACAGCAAGTGAATAGTACGTTCCTGTATTGCTCACGGCTGGATACAGAGGCAGTGCCAAGAAAAGCCCGTTTAAATTAAACAGACTTATGTTTAATTCATTAGGTAGGCTAATGCTAATGGTGTAAGATCTGGGGTCTGGTTGACATTCAGCACAGCTGGAAAAGCCTCCATACTGACTGAGCTCAAGGACAACTACTGTGCCCACTGCATGCTTACACTTGGACAAATACAGCTGTCCAACACGCCTGCATACCTGAATACATCAAGGTATGCAGGCTGACCTATTAGACATCTGGTATCTGCTTGAGGATTTGTATCCAATGAGAATGGGAATCTAATTTTTATAGATAGAGAGTATACCTCTCACCTATGGATGGGTTTCCCGTTCAATTTTTAATGAGTGGGAAAATATATGAAAAAGATTGTTAAGGTTGCTGTTGGTTATAAAAAAGCTGGTATTATTTTTAGTCTGAGAACATTTTTAGCACAGATATTGCAGATGAGATTTTACATTTTTCATATTGTCAACATAACATCAAAAAGTTCCAACATTTTTCTCACTGACACACTGACCGCTAACGGCAGACACAGCTCTTACCTTGGAAGAAAATATAAAAGATAAAATATCTAGATACAGTAAGGAGTAATGGGTAAGTTTGTCAGTTGTACGTTTTGGTCATTGTTTTGTTGAACACAAAAGAAATGCATAAAATGATACATAAAAATGTAACACACCGTGCTGAATCTGGTCAGTTCCTTACCTTGTAGCTTAGATACGTAATTAGCATGGTCTCCAAAAAACTGATTAAGGCCACCGTGACCTGGAGTATAAAGTAGAGAGAAGAACATTAACAGCACAGCAAAAAATGCTGGTTCTGTCTGCACGGATGCCATTTGGGAGCTGTACTGTTAGGGGAAAAAAACACCTTCATTCGTTTAGGCCAAATTCATTTTAATTTAATTGAAACTATTTGTCTATTGCACAATAACGACACAATGGTTTTTGCTGGCAATGAAATGCCTAGTCTTGGGAGCATCTTCTCAAGTAATAACACTGAAGACGCAGATGAGGTTTGAGTTAAAAAAAACAACAAGAAAACAAAGATATTCAAAATTGTCACAGCTAAATATTCGCACGGAATTTTTCAAGAGTTATTCATCTCACCTGTATAGCCCACACAGGAACACGTCTGTTCACCCAGAAGATCAAATCCCTTTAAAAGAAATCAAATGAAAGAACGAACACATTGGTGGTGTAAAAGGCCTATTCATTTCCATTTAAGGGAATAGGTGACACCAGGACTTACCAGTTGATTTCTGGCTGTGCTTCAGATGAGCTGTTCCGACAGTTTGTACTGCAAAGGAAACAAAGTGTATAGATTTGTTCACCTATGGTGTGCGTGTGCGTGTGTGTAAATGATCCCCTCCTGGGAACCAATTCCAGTGCTCAGTCTGTTCCCACATAAAGACAGACACTGCATCTGTGTTGGCAGGAACCAGCGCACCCAGCATACCCAGAGTGCACTGGGCTACCTATTAACTGCGTCTTAGCCACAAACAATAAACCAAGTTCTCGCACATTGTCTAAATGTCATCAAGGGCTGCTGATATGACTTGATATCAATGAGAGGATGATTTGAATAGAAATGTAAGGATACTGAGCCATGATTATGTCATGACAGGGGTGGGTATTATCAGCAAAATATACTTTTTTTGCACACGCAATCTGAATTATAGGTCCCAAGGATGACATTTTAACTTGCATTTATTGAACATGCCTGCAAAGGCCATCATGGGTTCTACATACATGAAATTCTAGTATAATGTCGTCATATCGCCCGGCCCTACATTCAGGCCCAAGTGCTCGCGCTCATGCAACTAAAATACCAGATTCTCACCAAACGCTGTTGTCCTGCACAGGGTTGTCCAGGTAGACTCGGAGGACGTACAGGGCGCAGGTGAGCAGCTTCAGAGACAGGTTGAACAGACGGATCCTCAGACCTGTGGAGACAAACGGCCCGGTGAGAGAGCTTTGATGGCACCTCTGACATGTAGATACGTTGAACGTTGACACAAATGCAAATGTCCCCGTGCACCCACACGGGTGCTTTGAGACACTCTGGCTGAAGTTCAAACTGAGAGATTACGTGATGGGAAGTGACTCTGCAGGCGACGCTAATACCTGCTGATGGGGCAGGATGGTCTAGTGGTCTGGGTGTTGGCCTCCCAGCCAGTAGGGGGCAGGATAGTCTAGTGGTCTGGGTGTTGGCCTCCCAGCCAGTAGGGGGCAGGATAGTCTAGTGGTCTGGGTGTTGGACTCCCAGCCAGTATGGGGCCTTATCTGCTCCATGTAATAGCACCATGTAATTGTAAGTCGCTTTGGATAAAAGCGTCTGCTAAATGAGCAAATTGCAAATTGCTGATACACACCGGTGACTGTACGGGAGGGAGATGTTTCATTTTTTTACGGGGAAGCTTTCGTCTTGTCGGTTGAATCTTGGGAAAGATAGTCGAGTGGCTAAGGTGGCCGACTCCCAGTATTATAATGGGTGACTTTCAATTCTATTTTAAGTAATTTTTCAGCCATGGGATCTTTACCTATACTCAAGGATTACTGCTGGCCTTTCTCACAAGTCACACTTTATCGAGGGCATGAGGGCGGTTAAGGGACTCTTGGTTGTTCAGGTGTGGGACAAGAGAAAGGCGCTATATGAGCAGATGATGTTGTGGAGGATGGATAATGTAGCTTCCTTGCCGCACTGGCAACCTGTCACAACTCATTTATTACTGAGCCACAACCCTCAAATATTCAAAGAATAACATTGCAAGAGTCACTTTCACTCGACCTCTTCAAAGGGGGCAATGCTCGATATGCTAACTGAAAGTGCTAGCTGTCACGCTAACCGACAGGACTAGCTGATATGCTAACTGAAAGTGCTAGTTGATTTGCTAACCACCAGGACAAGCTGACCGGCTAACTGACAGCACTACTGCTATATATTATGTGTGCTGAGTGTTTTTATATATACATAAGAAAGATGTAAAATTGTGGTTTGTAGTACATGCAATGTAGGCCTATAATAAAATAAAATAATTCTTAGCCTATTTAAATTGGCACGTCAGAAATAATTTAGCACTTTATTGTCTTTAAACATTAACGCTACAATGAATACATTTGGTCAAACATTAGTAATTGAATACTTTCAATTACTAATTACTTTCATTCTTTTGTCTGAACTTACCTATGTTCTGTTTTGTTAAACACAGAACAATTACAATTACATCATTTAGCAGACGCTTTTGTCCAAAGCCACTTACAATTACATGGTGCTATTACATGGAGCAGATAGGGGTTAGGCACCTTGAACCAAGAACAAGCGCTATAGGCCTACCCCATCTTTTAATACGGTTATTTTAATACATCCATAGGCCACAAATCCCGTTCAACAACAAACTTTCCTGGGTTCTAGGTGACTTTTCAAAAAAATTAAACTCACTCGTTCGGAACGAACGTCTATGATCGTTTTAGAGGCGCGTGTTTTTTTAATGGCCATCAATGGGGAAACAGGCTTTTTGGGCAACCTAGGTATTTTTAGCTGCAGTACCAGCGTTGACCACCATACGAGTCAGGGAGTGCGTCCTGGAGGCTCCTGCCCACACAATAAAGGGATCTGAGACACAGACAGCTGTAAAGGGCAAATCTATACGGCATAGGCTGGCATCCCCCTCAGGTGGTGTTCCAGCCCTTTGTCAGGACGGTGGTGATTTAGTTATACTGATACACAGGCAGCGGGTTGACACCCTAAATCCATGGCAATCAAATCAATCAAAGTTGTTGGCAATCAATCAAAGTGGTTTTTAGCGGCTGCTAAATGACCAAATCGTAGCTACAATTACAATTAGGTCACTTAGCAGACGCTTTTATTCAAAGCGACTTACAATTACACGGTGCTATTACATGAAGCAGGTAGGGGTTCTGGCTGGGAGTCCAACACCTAGACCACTAGACTATCCTGCCCCCTCCTATTTGTATTTCCATATTAACACAGGTACACTCCTTGATTTATGCACTATACGAGTTATGCCTACCACTGCCTTTTCCACCATCTGTGATTCGACAGGGTGTGAGTGAGTGTGAGGGTTTGTCTCTCTCTACTTACTTGACCTTTGGTTTTTGATGAAAAAGAGCTTCAGCCTCTCCTTGAAGGTGTTTTCATTCACATAAAACTCCACCTGCACCCTGCATGGAGAGAAGATTCGCTGGTTTAGTGCCCCTGTCTACACCTGTGCTAAAAAACAACAAGACAGAAACACAAGTTTCTAAGTTAAGTTACAGCACTGTGCCGTAAAAACACCTTTACACCGAAAACACACACACACACACACACACACACACACACACCCTTTACAACATGCTACGTTACTTCATTTTTTTTTTTAAATAAACACAAAAAAAACAACTAAACACAAAGCAAAAGCAAAGCATCACCCATATCCACACACACGCAGACAGACACACACAAAATCAAAAAGGCACGCAGAGCTGTGAATTATATTTCATCACTTATTGTATAGCGCATTGTACAGTAGTTTGCTGATGTGCCAGAGCCGACAGTGATGATCACAGGAAGAGACAACCCATCATAGAGTCTTACCAAAAAAAGCAGGCCACAGACAGTGTTGAATGTTTACATCCTGTGAGTATATGATGTAATAAGTGGTGTTACCATCTACTCTACATCTCTAAAAAGATGGATAAAAAAGGCAGGTGCTTTTTGTTGACCCCATGCCAAGATATAAACGACATACTGTAAGAACTTTAATTTAGTTTTCTACTAGGTCCGATCCTCTCCTGAGCTCACTCCCACTGAGACAGGATTCAGGGAGAGTTAACAGCATATACCTTTAAAAGATCCCTTCAGAAACCAATGGGCGACATCACACCCGAACACCATGTCCATCTATATCCAGTCTATGATTCATAGTGGAAAACCTCGCAGATTTGCCTCTAACCACCCATGAACCGCTCAAATTGAGGGGTAACACTTATGAAGCACTAATGCAGTAGCAATCATTTATAATTGACAAAGGTCTCCCATTAAAACCGACGCGTTTCACAGGAAATTACAGCGATGGCGTAAAGGCAGACAATTCTCAGACCATTACGACACTTAAATGGTAATTAATGGCAAGGCGGTATACAGTGGGTGACTGACGGACCACCGTGCCCTCCGCAGTGGAAGGCGAGACACCGCCTGCCTGTTAGGGGTGGCAGGTGAGACGAACATGTTGGCGCTCCTCCTCCGCTCTCTGGGGGAGGACAAGGCCTGCTGTTGCCGGCGAGCCGGGAGCGCTGTCAGAGAGCCAGGGAGGCTGACAGCAAGAACAATGGGCAGCACACAGGGGAGATCCAGAACAGTGTATAGACAGGAGAGAGAGAGGGAGATCCAGCACAGTGTATAGACAGGAGAGAGAGAGGGAGATCCAGCACAGTGTATAGACAGGAGAGAGAGAGGGAGGTTCAGAACAGTGTATAGACAGGAGAGAGAGAGGGAGATCCAGAACAGTGTATAGACAGGAGAGAGAGAGAGAGAGAGAGAGAGAGGGAGAGAGAGCCAGAGAGAGAGAGAGACAGAGTGAGAAAGAGACAGGAGAGAGAGACAGAGAGAGAGAGGGAGAGAGAGACAGAGAGAACATAAAGACAAATCACCCAGTTCTCCTCCTCTCTCTCTCGCACTCAGTCTATACATCGCCATGGAGACAGATTGGTGGGAATGAAATGTTCATTGTGTGGGATGTGTTGTGGTGCAGGGATTATGTGCACGCACACACACACACAACTTGGCCCTGTACATATGCCATGAATACACACATGTAATGACCCATTAAGGGAACCGTGTGTGTGTGTGTGTGTGTGTGTTCGTGCAAGTGGTAATGCTGACAGGCTTTTAAAGTGTGGATGAAAACAACAAACATAATCAACCCATAACATGTATGACTGAAGCCTTGTTTAGTGTTTATATAATGTTAACAGATTCCGGTCCTTATATGATTCCACATATAAAGTTTGGTCTAAATTCAATGAGAGATATATTTATTTTCAGTATTTTTCTTGTTACAGAGTCTTTGAAGTGATACTGATTATTTCTGTTCTTAATGTTGTTGTGACTGCTGTAACTACTGTTTAGTTTTCTATTAGTATTGTACCGTTAGCTTTAGCAATATGGTTGTAATAACTGTCACGCTAACAATGCTGAATAGATATTCAAGTTGTATTAAGCCAGGACACACACACACACACACACACACACACACACACACACACAGTGTGATCACATTAGCCCTTTCATGTACTGGTGCAGGACTAGGTTTACATCCATCCCAACTGACCAGCAGCTGTACACAGTAAGCAATATGTGATCAGTCAACAGGCGGGGAACAGCAGTCTGTTGCCTGCATTCACACTAATTCATCACACGCCGGTCGGATACATTTGCCCTGCTGCAGTGACAGCACAGCTTTGCTCAGCGGACATTATTAATACTGTATAACTATTCATAAATTCATCTCACAAAAGGGACTGGGATGTTACATTTACATTCGAGTACAAAATATGGAAACTGTAATCACTAATCACTCAATACTTTTGGTACGAATTTTGCTATGGTGCTTTTAAAAAGTAACTGACAACAATTAGTTACCTTTCTCAGGCAGTAATGGGAAAAGTAATCTCAATACATTAGTGGTAAGTGTACTCAAATGGATTAGTCGTTAATAATTTACTCACTTCAATCCCACATCCCCTGACAAAACACAGGACGCATAGTTAGGATCTGGCCACATACTCGATATCTAGTGCTCCTCTGTTAGTTGGAGCATTAATAATGTGTCCCTGAGGAAGGGGCCTGTTGGAAAGGCAGATCAGGGTTTTCTATAAATATCAGGAACCCACATGAATATTCAGATGCTATTGGGCTTTCTGTGTTATTCCCTGTTTTCAGGTTAGTTGGCCATAGCCAAGCTAGTTCATGGATGGGGAGTAATTCATCTAATTTGTTTAACTCAAAACATGTGCAACTGTATAGATGAGGGGTGTAATCTGTGATATGTAATCACAGATTACGGGGCTGAAAGAAGCGACGCTTTTAGGAGAATGAAAAACAAGGTCGACCTCTTCAAAGCATGATAGTGTACGCTTCAATGTATGAACTTTAACTTTCTGAATACATCAGCAATATGGCATCTACTAGGCTAGACTATGAGTTCCATTTACATTTACATTTACCTGACGCTTTTATCCAAAGCGACTTACAATTAGTACATTTTACATGGAGCAGGTAGGGGTTAGGCACCTTGCTCAAGGATGCTTACAGGTAGGCCATCTCTGGGGATTGAACCCACGACCTTCTGGCTAGGAGTCCAACACCTAGACCACTAGGCTATCCTGCCCACTATATTTTTACAGTTAGGTCATTTAGCAGATGCTTCTATCCAAAGTGACTTACAATGTGTTACATTGGAGCAGATAGGGGTAAGGCCTCTTGCTCAAGGATTCTTACAGATAGGTCAAATCTGGGGCTCGAACCCATGATCTTCCGTGTAGAAGTTGAACGCCCACTAGAATATCCTGCCCCATTTGTACCTCTATTTATGCTAAAATGTCCAGGTTGTATAAAAGGAAGGGCGTGGGATCCATACACCTTTAT
The DNA here is from genome assembly GCA_025447815.1 of Percopsis transmontana. Lineage (NCBI taxonomy): Eukaryota > Metazoa > Chordata > Actinopteri > Percopsiformes > Percopsidae > Percopsis > Percopsis transmontana. Next base: position 390,992 of record JAOEHI010000024.1, read on the forward strand.
AAGCTGGGGCAGGATAGTCTAGTGGTCTGGGTGTTGGACTCCCAGCCAGTAGGGGGCAGGATAGCCTAGTAGTCTGGGTGTTGGACTCCAAGCCAGTAGGGGGCAGGATAGTCTAGTAGTCTGGGTGTTGGACTCCCAGCCAGTAGGGGGGAGGATAGTCAACTGGTCTGGGTGTTGGACTCCCAGCCAGTAGGGGGCAGGATAGCCTAGTAGTCTGGGTGTTGGACTCCCAGCCAGAAGGGGGCAGGATAGTCTAGTGGTCTAGGTGTGGGACTCCCAGCCAGTAGGGGGCAGGATAGTCTAGTGGTCTAGGTGTGGGACCCCCATCCGGAAGGTCGTGGGTTTGAGCCCCAGAGGTGGCCTACCTGTAAGCATCCATGAGCAGGATGCCTACCCCCTACCTGCTCCATGTAACCGTGTATAGTCGCTTTGGATAAAAGCGTCTGCTATATGACCTCATTGTGATTGTAATAAACTGTAAATCTGTAGAGCAGTTTGGTTGTCAGAGAGGCTCCCCTGTCTATGTCTATATAGTGGAAAGGTCACAGGTTTGAGCCCCACCATGCCCAGCCTACCGGTAAGCAAGATGCCCAACCTGCCTGCTCCTAAACACTTGTAATTGCACTTAGTTTGGATAGGCGCCTGCTAAATGACCTAATTGTAATTTAAGGAAAGTACATCGGTACAGGTAATCAATAATATAGATGGCGAGAGAGATAAATGATTGTCCCTAGAAAAGGGCCTTTAGTTTCTCTCAGAACATCAGAACCCAAATAGGCCTAAAGGGATCTCTGAATAAACTATTCCTCGCCAGAAGGTAGCCAGCCGTCTATTATTTAATGGTTTTACAGATCGAAAGCTCAACTCAAAGACCCAAACTTAAGATTTTACAGTTACACATTTTTGTATCTGAAGTGGAATCATTTGGGATGATGATTCCACATGGTGCTGGGATGCATTCATTTGAACGTAGCTGAGGCGGACATCCCCAGTGAACGCACCGCAGCCCTCGGCAACAGGACAGGAGAGCGTCAATAAGCAGGGTGCATCCCGTGCTCTCCACACCTCCGCCAGTCAGCGTGGTGTAATGGCATTTTAACTCGAACTACGTACAATTCTGTGTTTTACAATTCTATAGGTTTAGACAGCTGTTTTTCTGAGCACACACACACAGCATATGGGCAGTGTCTGTGAGGGGGTTGGTACTGTATGTTACTTGCATCTTGGTTCAGGGATTCCCTTTGAACTAATCTCCCCTCACCCCTTCCTGTAAGACAAGTCTCTGTGTTTTTACTATCTCCTGTTGATAAGGGTGTGCCTCAAGGATAATGTTTTCTTTCCGTTTGCCAGTATGACCAGTATGAGGGGGCAGGATAGTCTAGTGGTCTAGGTGTTGGACTCCCAGCCGTAAGGTTGTGGGTTCAAGCCCCAGAATCGGCCTACCTGTAAGCACCCTTGAGCAAGATGCCTAACCTCTACCTGCTCCATGTAATAGAACAATGTAATTGTAAGTCGCTTTGGATAAAAGCGTCTGCTAAATGCTGTAACTGTAACTATGACCTTTGACCTAATCACGTGTATAAAAGTCTTGGCCCCATCTCTAGGAGGTGGGACTCTCCTCATTCAGACTTGAAACTCTGTCTGCGAACATTGTCTCCTTCTTTGCAAAGAATAAATTCAGACAAAGACCATATTTTCTCTTGTTCCCGTGTGGTATATTATTAATTTTCTATAACAGTGGATGTACAGTAACTTCAGAGTCCACTACAGCAGAGAGCGCTGCTGTAGGCTTACGTCCACTCAGCACCCCGGCTTGAGTGACTATATGATAACGCCGATGGAAGCTGACGCATCGTATTGGCGGCCTGTCGAGTGTTGACTGTGACATGATGGGATCTGACCCGAGGGCTGCAAACTGTTAGATCCAAAACCTGTCTGTCAGGCTTTACAGTTTCACACTGTAATACGAAACAGAACAAAAGGGTTTAGCTTAACTTAGTTAAGTTAAGTTTATTCAATTCTGTTACATTTCAATGAACATGACGTTATTAAAAGGCCCAAACTTTACCTGACGTTTTGCCGTGCTAGATTGTGGAGTCAGCTTTGGTAGGATGGCAGAAGAGGCTTGCAAGCCGCAACTGGGCAGTATTTTGTGTCATAAAACAAATGACTTTTTAATCCTTCACCTGGGGTGTACCCCAATCCCTTTGTTGAGAAACGTTTAGGCAAGCGGGGGTTGGAGGGAACGGTGCTGAGCCGTGTTCTACTTTCATTACTAAATGGCTCTTGTTCTGTGGTGGTGAGAAGGAAAAGCCCAAACTGTATGGGATAAGGTGCAGAGAAGGAAAGCTAGAGTAAATGAGGCCTCGTGAGTCTTTGGAAAACTCTTTTGGAATTAACAGATTGAGCCTTTGAGGCAACAATTACAATGAGGTCATTTAGCGGGCGCTTTTATCCACAGCGACTTACGAGTACAGCTACATGTATTACATGGAGCAGATAGGGGTTAAGCATCTTGCTCAAGGATGCTTACAGGTGGGCCACCTCCGGGGCTCGAAACCCATCACCTTCTGGCCGGGAGTCGAACACCCAGACCACTAAGACCATCCTGTTGAAATACATCGTCTCAGCTCTACGATACAGCTCTAGGTCGGGCCATGCGAACATGATGCATCTTGGGACTTACTGGGCGTTGGTAGAGTCCATACTGTACTCCTCCTGATACCTACAGACAGCACAGATAGAAACACATTAGGACGGTGGGGGAGGGATGGGGGAGGGGTGGGGGAGGGATGGGGGAGAGGAGGACACGGGGGACGGGAAGTAATGAGGTCACATGACACATGCAGTGGGCACCGGAACGGATGCACGCATCATGCAGCTGAAAAGCCCACGGTGAGATTCAATAAGACATACTCTGACAGACAAGGTCTGCCTTTGAAAACTGATTAGCAGGTGCGAGTGGTAGGGTTTCATATAGTCTTATAGATTTTCTCCTTAACGGGCTGCCTGTTGGTTTGGGATCTGCTCCAACGGTGTCCTCCTTCAAATGTTGGCTAGACACATTCTTATTTTCCCCAGTTAGTGTGTAAGACTGGATGTGTTTTATTGATTATTATTATTAGCATCATTAACATTTGAGCTCCACCTATCCTGGCGAGACCACCCTAACCTTGCAAGCTTTGTCTCCAAATGCTTTGTTTTTTTGTAGAGGTGGTGCCAATGGCTGTCAATCAATTACGTTTTACGCGATTGGACTGCCTTCATCTACAACCACGGGACAATCATTTTCAGACACAGGCCCTTTTTGGTGTCCTCATCGACTGAACTAGTCAACTGGACACTGATTCGCCAAATGATCCTGGACACTGATTCGCCAAATGATCCTGGACACTGATTCGCCGAGAAAACCACAATTGATTTTCTCGGGTTTCCAGACTAATGAGTCTGACTGAGCCCTCTAAAGATCCCCCTAAAATAATCTGTGATAGATGGATAAAGGTATTCAGGCCTGGATATAATCTGTTTAATGTCTACAGCTGATCAAAGCTCTTCAGTCAGTGTTTTAACCAGGGCAGAAATACTGCAGAAATATTGCTTGATCACCCATGTTGCGCAGTTAAAAGAGTGTATTTCTAACCAAGGCCTGATAAGAGTGCTCCCCATTGACATCTCATTAAAAGTGTCTCAAAGAGAATGTCCATTAGGTGTCGGTCTCTCATAAAGAGATGCGGCTAGGAGAAGCCATGCCTAAGACAAACACAGCGCAGAGAGTGGATTATTGCGGTCCCTATAGGAGCTGGATTTGTGGTCGCTGCTGTCAAATAGCTCTCAACAACGTTTTAGCCAAAGATAAATGGCTGTCTCGGTCCTTCAGATCACTTTGCACAGTTAGGGTTAGAAATAAAGAGTATTTGCATGATGAAATCTAGGTCTAAATTCCATTCTGATTAGAAATCTGATATTCATTGTTTCCTCTTTTGCAATTTGTCAACCGTAAACTAAAGTTTTAGACTGTCATTCAAATCCTAAAACCATAGTTTCTTGCACTTTTTGTTAGCTAGTGTGTAGTTTACTGCACACTTGGTACAACTGCTTGTTATCAAACGTCTTTGAAGGAGATTTAATACAGTATACAATTCACTCTATGCCAACTTGTAGCTACAAAGATGCTTCCATATAGAAAAAAATATATTTACCTTTTAATTATACTTCTACAGAGGGGAAACTGTTCAGGAGTCTGTGTAGTGCTCGTCCGCGGAGCGTTTTATCACATTATTACATTACAAGGAAGCTGCAATCTGCTGGTAATGCTCTGACACAGATAAGCAGACGTCCCATTAGCCTCCATTAGCCTCCCCGTTGATACGTTGTCTTTCCCCCCCCCCCCTCAACCTCAACACAACAACCTCAATACATTGCAAAGCAAGCTCGATTCACACGTTTTCAGTCTCCTAATGATGGTGTGCTTCCAGTATGCTATACTCTGTTGGTCGTAGCATGCACCACAGGAGCGACCTAATGCTCACCTCTAAACAGCCGATCTGGAAGGCGATCGCGAGCCAACGTGGAGGAAGCGTGTGCAAAAGATGGGCACTGTGCTTGAATGTGGGGACTCCCTCCTTACCGGACGCTCACGGAGAACTCTCACGCGTGATCCTCGAGGTCTAACTGGAAGTAACGCCACATGGATCGCTGCGGTACTTTCAAGGGCAAATGGGATTTGTAGTCTTCTCTATCTTTCCAGTCTACTGATGACAATAAAACTACAACTACAAGACCCCAGTCAGATGCTCCTGCTCAGGGCTGTCGTAACTATAAGTGCATTAAGTTGAAGCTGGTACAGACCTTTACCCAAGCTTATTGGGCCCACATAGACTGTAAGTGTAGGTATGAGTACGTATACAATTTAATCATTTAGCAGATGCTTTTATCCAAAGCGACTTACAATTCCATGGTGCTATTACATGGAGCAGGTAGGGGTTAAGCATCTTGCTCAAGGATGCTTACAGGTAGGCCACCTCTGGGAATCAAACCCACGACCTTATGGCTGGGAGTCCAACACCTAGACCACTAGACTGTCCACCCCCCTCTAGGCACTACACTGCCTTCACTCTGTGTCCCATCTCCCTGACAGAGCTGGAGGTTTGTTGTATTTAGCGGTGTGTTGCTCTGGTTCCCTTCAACCTGCCCAAAATAGATCTGACTGTGTGAGTGTGACAGCGTCGCTGTGGGAACACTGATTTATACACAATACAAGTATCAAATAGATGTCAAGTTCAAAACATGCACTCCCCCCCACACACACACACACACCTCAATGCTTTTAGGGGGCTACTTTTTATTTTTCACCCACTCTGCATAACGAACACCCATAATTGACCTCAAGTGCCCAAAGCCCTCATAAAACCACAGCACCTTGGATCACTACGAAGCACAGAGCTATGAATAACCATGAATACAAAAGAACTGCTGGGAAGAAATAATGAAATGACTAAAGCTAAAAATGATGAGATGGCGTGAAATGCAGAAATCCTTTAGGTCCTGATTGTTATTTTGAATTACTGGTCCATCATCAGAAAAGGGGACCTGCCCAGAGGGTTTAAAGAAAACAAACAAAGTCATCGATAAGGAGATGGATTTATGAACAGGCTGAGCATATTTTTTTTATTTCAGCCCTCTGTAAATAGTGGGATAGAGCCAGCAATATGCTTTGGCATTTTCTGCCACCTGAAAAGCAGTGCATTCAAGCAAACAGCTTCGGTAAAGGCAATTTAACTCTAGCTAGAAATACAATTATAACGGAGTCCGCAGGAGGGAGGGTTGTGCTCGGTTGAGTCAGCAAAGCTACACCCCAGTCTCACACTTATTACAACTGACTGCTAGGCTATAGTACTACATTAATGCTAATACATTTTGATTTTGCCTTTTCCTCTATGGTCCTTGTGTTTCTAGACTTAAACATTCTTATAATAAAGATTGCATCCTTTGCGAGTTCAGTTCATATTAACTCAAGTCACTCGAGTTAATAATATTTGAGTTAATATTAAGTTACCTGAGTTAATATTTCATCATTAAAACACATTTTTGTTTTCTATAACGTGCCAACAAAGACTGTATTGTATTGACTGCATTTAGTCTATGTAATGAGGCTTTACCTCACACAGTGTATTGTACTCTAACAAATCTCACACGGGTCACATTTCAGACTCTCCAGGCAACATCCTGTCATCCTGATGAGGCTGGGGAGGGCAATGGAGGCACGGAATACATAACGATGAATTAATGGTAAAGTTTTTGTGGTTCCAAATTATACGAAGAGGTAATTTAGCAGACCCTTTTATCATTACATGGTGACATTTATGAGATAGAGGCAGGTGTGGGTTAGGCATCTTGCTCATACCCTCCTTGCAGTCCGATATAAAACATAAGAATAACCTCATGATATGTTGGCAGTATTGCCCCTTCCTACAGGGTACAGAGCACGGTCAGGAGGGGTTCACTCCTTCACCCATAACACACGCACAGGGCATTTGTTTCTTAGGTCCTGTAGCTAGCCCTCTCCTAGCCCTCTCTGTTTACCCAATGACAACTGATGGGCCGAATTGTGACACCTGTTTGGTTTATTGTGTACAGACAGTGTGGTCCAACCACATGACACGAGTCCACTCGGCTTGGGTTCCCACAGCTGGCTCTGTGCCCTGCCTTCAGTCTGGTTGCAGTAGGTGGCCATACACTAGCTGACTCACAGGCTGTTGCAGCCCAGCTGACTTATAGGGGGAATGAGCGCTGATATCAAGACCCAGGAACCACCTCGGGAAATCTGCCACCCGCCGCCCAGAATCACTTCAAAACACACTCTCAAACACACGCAATGGTCAATTTAGCTTTTTTCACAGCAATAAGTGTGAGAGTTGGATGTGAGGGGAATTTATAGCATTTTAAGTCCTCCTGACATGTATAATATCTGTTCAAAATTAAACGTTTTTAGCAACAGTTGCACCACCATTCTGCGCCCATGTGTAAATATGTTAACTACACACTCCTCCAACGCATTATAGCATCACCGGACCACCAGATTTCGCTCCTGGGTAGAGGACGATGTCAGGCAAGGAGCTTTCTAGGGGGGATGAGTAGAGAGAAGTGCCAGCCACTCAGCACTCAGGTGAGGGAGCGACTTTTCGCTCTCTGCGTTTCATACCAAAACAACATCCCTATAGCCTCTGCTGCTTTGTTGCGTCAGCCCACACACACACACATACATACACACCCATACACCTCCCCCCCCCCACACACAACACACCCAAGCCACACGGTCTGTCTCGTACCGTCAAGTTGATTAATGATTAATGTTGCCCCAGGACCTGCACTGCAACTGACCAATCACGTTGCATTGTTTTTCCAACCCACTTCAGCTCAACTTCCGTGTGACGACTAGGAACGCGTTTTCGCTGATTTTCGTTATGATTAACCTGAGCTCGGTGGTTAGGGCAAGGGTTAGGATGAGGGGTAGTGAGATGTAGCTGAAGTTTAGGCCTGCGGTTGTAGATTACCATAAGGGTTAAGATATCCAGGGTTTCTGGTCTCCCCCCCCCCCCCGCGGGGGGGCGCCGGCGCGGCGCAGCCACGGTCTTGGGCGGTGCCAAGTGTGGGGGCGGGGGGGGGCG
>JAOEHI010000024.1:405146-423601 GCA_025447815.1 Percopsis transmontana
CAGACCACTAGACTATCCTGCCCCCTACTGGCTGGGAGTCCAACACCCAGACCACTAGACTATCCTGCCCCCTGTTATTTGTAATAATGTGCCTATGCGCGCCCCCTTCCCATGCAGGATTATCGATGGCTTGGAAACACTGGATGAGCTGGAGAAACTGCCGGTCAACGAGAAGACATTCCGGCCACTGACGGAAACTCGGATAAAGGATGTGACAGTCCATGCTAACCCTTTTGCTGGATAGTGGCACAACACTGACCCATAGCCATCACAGTCTGTTGTCAAGTGCTCTTTAGCTCAACAGCTTTAATACTGTTGGATGGGGGGATGGGGGGGGGGGGGACTTGGCAATAGAATGATTATGACCCAAAATGAATCAACAGTGAAATACATTTACAAGACCTTTTTGTGAAAATTACTGTTTCATTACATGCTTTTATTTGATGGGCTATGTGTATATACTTGCTTATTTTGTACCAAATAAACATTTTATTCATGTTTTTATACTTTGGTAGAGATTGAATTTCCATTTATAAACCAAAAATATATTGATCCAAAGCAACCATGGGAAAACTTGTGATGACTACAGCTACAGCTAATAGGTTAGAAGAATACAAATGAAGCTGCGTTTGACAATTCCATAGGTACTACAACCTGGAGAATCACCAATATGGGAAACTCTTCTAGTGGTGATTTAATAGAAAGAAATCCTGTTTGTATAAGGGCTTAAAAATACACTTAAACATGAAAGGTTAAATTTACCTGAAAAAAGTAACGATAAGACGGGTCTGAGCATAATAAACTTTTATTATTTAGCACGTGTATGTAAGACAGAACAGGAGTGTTAAATGTGATTAGTCACAATCACCCAATTTACTACTGAAATAAATATTTGGCAAAGAAACATTGAACACTTTCAACATTGTGCATCTGACTGAAATGGACGTCATGAAGTTCCAATGGTAAGAGGTTACATGCACACATCTGTTATAGACACAATGAGGACACAACCCTTCTGGATACAGCTGAATTGATATGCAAGGAATTACACAAATGATAAAAATCTAATCAAAGTGGTTTCTTTTAACCAGTGATGAATGTATATAAATACGTAGATGAAGAAAAAATATAATTTATTGCCACCACTGTTAAATTAATAAAAGAAATACTGGTTGGAATAAAAAAAAAAGAAGTGCGCTGTAGTTTCCTGAGACAGTTTTGACATATAACAATACAGATAGCCGTCAAAACTGAAATAAAATCTAAAAAGGGGGGGTGTCAAAACATTTTGGAATTGGGAGAAAATGTGTATGGAGCATCATAATCAAAATAATTGTAAATACCTACTAATACCACACCCTTCCTCCGCATTTGCTTCTTTTCCCTACATGTAGCGTACTTTTCTGCATATAGGACATGCATCTACTCTAATGATAGAATGGTTCTCTGGTGTCAGTCTTAACTAGAATTGTACACGATTGTCTTGACATGTATTGCTAAACGGATCTGGATTTCATTATAATGATGCTCCTGCAAATACTTCTTTTAGACTAATCAGAAGACATTTCATTTCTATTATTTATTTTTTTTATATAATTTAAAAGGTTAAATAAAAAGTGATCCAGATCAGGTGGCAGATGGTTGCCAAGGTGTGTTGGTGTATATATATTTTCATACTTGATGTGCAAAGTTTGTTACTGCTTGTCTGTTTATTGCAACGCACCAACTTCATTCAGTCAAATTCATTGTATGTGCAAACTTACTTGCAGAATAAATCAGTCTTAATCAGATAAATACATTTTCTCAAGCTCAGTTGTGTAATGTTTTTTGTTTGTTTACCTTTATTCTAATGAATGCAAATGAACTGCCCTAAACGACTAGGCAAATATGTTCAGTCAGAGTGGGCCAGTCTTTTGGAAGAGAACAGATATTTTGTGTGGAAATCAACAATCAAAGCACCACCGCTCTTGCACTTACCGAGGTGAAACCACCACAGAAATGTACGGAGGGTAATTTAGTGCAGAAAGAATCAAGGAACACATCACTAGTCACCTTGTTAAAAACCAAGGCAATATTGCACATTTAGTTTACCTTGTCGCTGAATGATTAGCATATATAGCTTTATTACAGTATACATCTTGGTGCCGTTATATTGCTACATTGCAAGTTGTATGTGTAGGGCTGCAGGTACATGTAAATGACAACACAAAGGCGTACAAGCCAACGTGTTAAAACCCGACGCTGTGCTTGCATGCCACTCCTCTGCAAATAATTAGCGTCAAAAGGAGATTAATACCGGGCAAAGAATCATCACATAGTTGGAGGTCACCTGCAAAATGACCACATTAAAGTAAATCTTTAAAACCTCAATGTTTTCAGAACAATACAAACAGCAATAATTCCTAGAGTGATCATAGTGCAATAGTTCTAGTTTTGATTTACCCACGGTGCTGAAAAGGATGGGTATAGACCTCTATGGGTTCTTCCTAATACTAAAGGTTAAGAAATCCCTATATAATCAAACCCATAATACTTCTCCCCTTGAAGAATACTGTCCAGAGTATGCTGCTGCTAGCAGTGCATGCAACAATAGTTTACCTGGTCTGAGATACACATCAGATTAAAGAGGAACAAGTAAAAATGTCGACACTAACACTGTATGGTCCAGAGTACTATACTTATAATTATTACTATACTGTACTTGGACCAATGCTACAATTAAATATAACAAAAACAATCTGACATCAAGAACAGTAAATTCAATTTAAGGCAAATTTAACAGCAGTTGGTATCTTCTTTAAAAATGGAATGTCCTTGGTTCATTGACGAACACAGAATAAAAACTAGAAAACTATTTCTTAGTAAAACTCTGAGGAGTTTGAGAAAAGGCCGTGTTAAGCCCCGTTGCATTGTCCTACAGTGTTCAGAGCAAATGACAGGTCATGCGCATTTCTTTAAGAATTACATGTTACCAGATCATTCCATTTAGAGGTCTTTAATGAGCAGCCTCAACCTTCAACATGTATGTAAATGACATTAATGAGTACAAACTAGCATCTACAGATGGGCAACGCACAATATTATGAAGGACTTCTGAAGCTTAAGCAATATATTAAAACGACTGCCCCATCAAGGCAGAAATGCCCTTGCTATTGATCCCAATGTTTTATGTTCACAACTAAATAGGCCTACTTGTTTTGCAGGAAAAACGTTTTGTTCTTAAAAACAGACCCCTCTCAAATATTAAACATTAGCACTTTGCGGATTCGGCTCGTCGCTTGTGAATGTCGTCTCTCAACCCTCACGGCGCGAAGGCTGCGATAGACTTTCCCCGCTTCAGTTTCACGGCTGATGGCGCGTTCTCTAAACTGTCAAGTCGACCGTCAGTCAGCGGCCATCCCAGCGAAGCCCAGCATGTGGCGGCTCTGACCGGCCCCACGCGACCAGGGGGCCATGCCCTCAGTGCATTATGGAGCCATCTTTCCCGGTGGGCGAGGTGCTGCCCTCAACGACGAGGCGCCACTTGACTGGTGTCAAAAAGGCGCCGCTCAAACCTCCAACACTGTTGGAGGGTTGCCCCTGACCTTCGCAAGAACAGCCAATGAGCTTCCGGCGCAAGGGGAAGATAAATACGGAGGGGAATTGAGTTTTATTTCGGACTTCCCAGAACTGTGTAACAGTGTGTTATAGGTTCAAATATAAAGCAGCAATGTTTTCATTTTGTGACGCGTAACACTGCAATGAGCACATCGTTTTTAATACTGAAATGATTTAAAGCTAGCTTTTCACAGAGGGGGGGCAGGACAGCCTAGCAGCGTTCCCGAGGTCCTCGATGTGGGCCTGCCCCTGCCTGCTGCACATCTGATGAATGACTACCTTGAAAAGTGAACGCATGAATGCTCCGTGGCCATGTGACGGACTCTGCCCAGCGTCCGTGGAGGAGAACGCTCACCCGACGCTCCCCAGCGCACCAGTGGGAGTCCATGCCACTTCATTTACAGGCCCACCTCCCCTGGGTTGCATCTAGGCTGCCCCGCCATGCCTGCCTGCGCACAGTGGGCGAGTCACACCGTCCGAGGCCCTCCCCGCCCACGGCGCACTCTCGCTCAGGCCTGCTCCTTGTCCGCCTTCCACAGCTGCTCCTTGACCTCCGTGGGGAGGGTGTTGAAGAGGTCCTCCTCCACCACGAGGCCACTTCTCTTCAGCTGCTTGCACTCTCCCAGCTCCACGGGCAGACACTCCAGCCGGTTCCCTCTCAGCTCTAGCTGGGTCAGGGCGGTGAGCTCCCCGAAGCGCGAGGGCAGAGACTGCAGGCAGTTGTTCCCGAGGTTCAGGGTGCGAAGCTTTTTGCACTGGAACAGCTCATTGGGCAGCGTCTCAATCTGTGTTTTGGGGGGAGACGGGGGTGAGACGGGGGTGAGACGGGGGTGAGACGGGGAGGGAAGCAGAGAGACGTTAATATACGTAGCTGTACACTAACTGCTTCTACCACCCTAGAAAAGCCACAGTAGACACTTAAGACTGTCACTCTGTACAGCAAAGTGTTAAACAAGCATGTTTACGGTGTTTAATTATCACTATGTGATGGTTTCCTCTGTGGGGTGTAACGCCGCCATGCAGAAATGACCTGATTGTGGCTTTAAGTAGAGAATTACATCAAAACACATTATCGCCTATAAGAAGAGGCGGAATATCAAAGCACTCACTCTGTTGGCCGTCACTGCCAGGTACTGGATGTTCTGGAGGAAGCCGATGTCTGTGGGGATGTATGTGAGGTTGTTGTGGCTCAGGTCGAGAAAGCGCAGCTTTCGGCAGTAGAACAACTGGCTGGGGATCTTCTCGATTTTGTTCCTGTTCAGGTACAACCTCTCCAGGTTGGTCAGGGTGCCGATCTGGATGGGGATGTAGGCAATCTGATTGTACCAAAGCTTAAGGCACACCAGCCGGTGCAGGTGCTGAAAGCTGATGATCTCCTCGATGGTCTTCAGGTTGTTGTCCTTCAGGTCAATCTCCTGCAGGTTGTGCAGGCTGAAGATGGAGTGCGGGATGCGCTCTAAATCGCAGCGAATAAGCTCCAGCTCCGTCATGTTGACCATCTTCTTCAAGCTGTTGAGCACCATCAGCTTGGTGCCTTCATTGTTGATGGAGAGCTTCTGGAGGTGCACGCCCACGTCAGTGACCACCTGGGGCAGCTTGGTGAGGTTGCTCTTCAGACGGAGAACCTTCAGCCTCTTCAGCTCGCGGAGCCCGTCGATGACGATGTAGCGGTTGTTCTCGGCACTGAGGTTGCCCGTCAGGTGGAGCTCGCTCAAGTTCTTCAAGCTGTAGATCCACAAGGGAATCTCCTTGATGTCGGTGAACTTGATGTGCAGGGACTTCAGGTTCTCGCGCAGGAACGCCAGCGCCGGTGCCTCGATCTTTGCGGGTGTATGGTACAGCCACATCTCCCTGAGGTTCACCAGCTGGGCGACGATCGGCGGGATGGTGACATCCGGGATGAGTTCCAGCTTGAGGACCTCCAGCTCCATCAGGTCAAAGACCGTGTCCGGGATGCCGCTCAGCATGAACAGGTGCAGCTCCAACTTCTCCAGGGAGTTCTTGGCGATCCTCTGCCGCAGCTTGTCCAGTGTCCACTCGTTGTTGAGGTTGAGCTGCCTCAGCTTGTTCTCGCTCACCTCCGAGAGGAACACCGCAAAGCGCTTGGAGTACAGCGGGTCGTACTGGTCGATCATGTGCAGCATGAACGCAAAGTCGTTCTTCACGTCCGGTATGTCGCTGTAGCTGCTCTCCTCCCGGATAGACTCAAAGGAGTACTTCTTCAGAGAGCGACGCAGCATCCAGCAGAGGGTGTACATGCAGATCAATCCGTACACCACCACCAGACTGATGTAAAAACAAGCCAAGATTTTAAAAAGGGTTGCTAGTGGATGTGCACAGCGGTACATTCTGTAACCCGTGAGACTCTCTATATCTACGCTACAGTCGACGCTGAATTGAATGTTGTGCACATAATACCCCGTGTAACAGATTATCAAGATGAATTTGATGACTTTGATGATGGTCTGACGTATGTACAGCCGGTACACGATGTCTCCCTCCTCCACGTGTATTCTGAACTTCTTCACTTTTTCAAACAGAGCCTTTGCCTGCTCGCCCTCTTTCTTGTCCAGAACGCCGGTCTCCGTCCTGTCCACGATGCCCTGCTCAAGGCGTGACTTTGTTCTTTGGAGCATAGGGACACTGGCTTCAACATCCTCACTGACGACAGACTCCTTGTGATCCAGGGAGCCGTTCATTTTGAGGGGTTTGGGATCGCTCTCCTCCACCACCGTTTCAGACAGCGCCCTGGTGGTCCAGGGGGAGTCAAAGCACTTGAGGAGGATGGACACGAAATGCTCCAGCTTGGAACTGGTGCGAGGAAACTTAAACCAGAAGTTGCTGCAGGCCAGAAAGATGAGGGTGTGCAGTAACACCAGGTAGGGGAAGTACTTGGCAAACCAGTGCAGCCTGTTTTCGTAGCACACGGCGTCCACGTAGTTGTACTGATGCCGGTCCAGGTCGTACTGGATGCCCCTGGGCTCCGCGGCCAGCGGGGCGGAGAGAGAGGAGGCGTTGAAGTACCTTCTGCAGGTCCGATTGACCACCCACTTGCAGGGCAGGCAGATCATCTTGTCCTGGGTGACCTGCAGCGTGCCGCCAAACACGGAGATCATGAGCATGACGATGGAGATGTAGTCCGTGAACACGTCCCACCACGGCTTCAGGATTCGGTACGCGGGCTGGGTGTCGACGAAGTAGCGCAGCTCGGTGATGGGGATCATGGTTCACCTGGAAAGAAAGCTGGAGATTAAATCAAAATTGGGAGATAAACTGGAAATGTCATAACGCATTGTAGCGGTGGCCTTCTACACAGGGGCATGAAGGGAAAAGGCTCTTTGCTCCTTCGTGGGCTGAGAAGCACTCTGGGAGCACCACTCAGCTCAGCTGAAAAACTGACAAATCAATGCTGGGATGCAAGCTAACAAGGTCACGCATCGCAACCACCACAGATTGTTCATTTGAATACTGCCAGAAGCAATGAAGTAGATCCTCCCACTTGTGATACAGCATACGCTGATAGACTTCACTGGGCGGGCTGGGATGATATTGGTTTTACCATTGTTGGACAGGTCCAATTAATCTTGCTCTCATGGGGTGACAGCGGTCCTATTGTCGTGGCCAACAAGCCATCAATAAACAACAAAACCAATTAATCTAGAATATAATTCATCTTTTGAAGGAATTAGTATGGATACTAGTCTTGCTTGCACACAACAGGGGGAGCCCTGGTTTAAAGCACACACAGACGGTGACAAAAAAGTAATAAAATAAATATAAATAAATAAAAAAGTTTGCAAATTTAATTATTTTGATGGATAGAATGAGAAAACAATCTTTGGTAGATAACCCACAACCCTAATCTTCTGCTGTGTCACTGGCTGAATATGCAATGAATAGAGCATACTTACAAATCGGGCGTAAAGCACAAGCGCACCCGGCCGTGTTAAGCATCAACGCCATTTAATAAGAGCGAGCATGACGCACCCCTCCACTCCACTATTTTTTCTGCTGCTAGCGCAACTGCCAGACAAAACCTTCCAACATCACCGCCCAGCCTCGCACGACCGCGTCACGCCCAGCGCGCCACAGGCTATAGAGGTCCCTCTTTCCACAGAAGACGTTCAGTTTTGGCCCCATTTGGCCTCGGCAACACAGCGGCCAAAGGAGCGACATCACTCCCTTCTCCTCTATTCTTAGCCGTTTCCGTTAACAACACCCAGGGTATTGTCTGTGGGGGCCTTGAGGAGCACCTTCTCTGACCTCCTGCAGGAGATCCTGTTTACCTTACAGGAGTTGCTGTCTCCAGCCATCGTCTCTCTGGAGTTCTCTACTGTAACCTTTGGCCCTCACACACACACACACACACACACACACACACACACACACACACACAGAGGCAGGAGTTGCCACTTGCCCCGTTTGTTTGCTATTAGGAAGACAAAGACTTTCCTGTGGAGGCAAAAAGTCTGACGCCTCTTAAACCTGGCTCACTGAGTATATTTTACTATCCCACATCAGAGTTTAGGCATAATTCGGATTGGCAGTAAACATTGGCAATTGTTACATTTAATCCTAACAATTACTTTCAATTACTGGGTCGTCAATAACGCTAAGCGGCATTTGGGAAAATAAACGCGCCCCTCACCAGATTGTAGATGTTATCTGTGCTCCGGTGTCTGATCCTGTCCCAGGCAGACAGTGCACTCTCCGTGGATCCAAATATTTTCATGGGCCCTTGCCATTGGGCTGGATGGGGAGGGGGTCTGCGGTAAACACATTCACGAATGAATCAAGCGTTGTTCAAATTGGTTGACATGCGTATTCCTTAATGTAGCAGATGTAATCGAATAGTTGTGCTTTGAAATTCAACAATTGATAATGTCGAACACGTTTCTGGTATGCAGTAATAAGCATGCATAGCTGGTTGTTATTTCAGGTTTGTCCTATATGGGAGGGTCATTGGCAGCCTTAAGTTACATTGAGAGGGTCTTTGTTAGCTGGCCGGGTATCTGACCTGACATTTACTAAAAGTTACCCGATGCCTACTTGGCAAGGTAGCTGCCGAGCACATTAACCACGATTAAAACCACGATTTTACACAGTATACCAACACTAACCATAATCAGTGACTGACCATTATATAGGTAAATCCTCAACCGAAAGAGCTATGGGTTGCTAACAACTAGCTGACGCTAGCGAACTGCACGTTAGCGTCAGCCGGCTTTTTAGCTTCTGTGACATTTCACAAGTAGCAACAGTATGATTAAAAAACATAATTTAGGGCGCATCATTTTGACATTAATGATTGTATTCCTCTACCTTTCTACGTTATGCCGACTGCTTTCAACTCCGATGTTACGATAATAACATCATTAGCTAACGGAAAAGTGCTTTGAAGCTACCAGCTAGACTGGCTAGCTGTTGTTGATGACTTCACTTTTGTCGACCGCCGAGTCGAGCGGTGGCGCTACGGCTTCTGTTATCGCCGTAGAAGAAGAATCGCAACCTTGTGTGTTATTTTCAAGGAAGTGTAATGTTTTAACTTCACAACATCCTTAGACGTTGTTTCATTTATCCAATAATGTTGTCATTGTGTGCTTTGCGGATTATGTGTCAGTTCCAGCGTTTACAGCCTTTAAACCGATTGACAACTAAAGGACTACGCTTTTCCAAACCTGCCACTTATGCAAAACTATGTAACGTTAAGTCGAACCACATGGGGACGAGGAACAGAAACACGAACTCCACACCAACTAAGAGAGGGGTGACGGGCAAGGACAACACCAGTTCATTACGGACTTACGGTACAGCCCAAGCTGAACACAGTTGTTGGAACTGTAACCAACCTCTTGGAAAATCGCCCGCATTCTTCTGTAATTATTGCAATGTGGTCCAAGCTCCAGACGGAGTGTCATCTTACTTCCAGATTATGGAGTGGTGAGAGATGTTATGTCGGTCATTTGTACCGTGTGGCGTCTTAATGTACACAGTGTATTTCATATTTGCATTGAATTTAACGTAGACTCCTCGAATGCGTTATAACACCCCTAGATTCCCACATTTCCTCCCCAGCGCACTTATGTTTGGCGCAAACTGTCCACAAAGTGTGTGTAGGGGCTGGGGAGGGGTAGAGCGTGGTGTGAGCCAATAAGAGCTGTACGCTAGGAGGGTAGAGAAACATGCACACTACTCGGCAGCAGCACTCGGATGCGGGAGGGACTGTAAAACAAAACAAGTGTAGTAACGCTGGGCAGTACACGACACAAATCAAGGAGCGCGTCTGTAACAGTAATGGCGCATTTCTCATTAACGCTGTGTTCCCTTTTTTACAGTAACCACTCGTTTACACTGGACACGCATAAATTGCAGAAAAGATACCTGAAGCTACAGAGGTCTTTGCATCCAGACAACTTCATTCAGAAAACTGAGGTATGGGAAGAACAATGTTTGTATAGCAACAGGCTGACTAAAACCGAGTTAAGGTCTTAATGTCTCTTTTAAATTTTATTAACCATGGGCTACCAAAAGAAAACCATGCTTATATGACTGACAGGGTTGCATGTAGTACACTAAAGGATCTGTCCTTACCACCAGATAGACTATGATAGTTATTTATACAAAGGACGTTTCAAAATATTCAAAGACAAACGGTAAAAAAGAAAATTATCACAGTGAATGTGTATAGTGACATGTCATCTATCATGAATTTGGAAGAAATAAATTGCAACCCACACTTTACTTTTTGATGATAATGATTATTTTTAATATGACTGCATCCAAACTATTTAGATTTTCTGTTTGAGAGACCACAGCAAAGGCCAGAAACCAGTTGTTCCCTTATTCTGTCACCCATAAGCACTCACAAACATGCTAGAAATGGGTGTTTTCGACTAAAATGTATTCAGTCGTTCCGGCCAATGGGACGTCAAGCTCATCGACTACATCCAATGTGGTTGACTGGCCAATCCGAGCCACTCAGCGCTGTTGTGTGGGAGGGGCTTGTGCTCATTGAGTATCAAAACCGTAAAACTGTAAACATTTTGCAATACTGGTTTCCACCACTGGGATAATTCCAGACACACACTGAAGATGCACCTTTTCAAATTACGTAGTGATACTTTTTTGAGAGAAACAACTGCAAGGAAGTGAATAAATTACAACATTTTATTTTAATGAGAACTGTATTTTTTTTCTTCCAGCTACCAACAATAACTCCATGCAGACCTACACTGTCGTTCTTTTGCTTCATTCTTTTTAGGTAGTGATAGAAGTGCCCTCAGTGGTCTTTTCTTCTACAATCCGTTCAACGATGTAGTAGTGCTTCTCTGTCTTCAATTTCTCACCGCCTCTGGATAGTTCTCCTAATTAGACAACCTTTAGCCCCAGGGGGTCGTCCTTGTGTATGTGTACAGAAACCTCCATTGCAACTGCAATGGCTGCTATTGCAGAAACAGTTGTACACGAGAAGCCCCTGGGCCCACTGCTTGAGACTATTGATTTTTACAAGAGCTGACAGGCTTGACAGCCGCAAAATGTCTGTGGTCCGTCAGCCTATTTCCAAGCTATTTCCCCTATTATCCTTCCTGGCTCATTTTCACACGCCCGACGTGCAGTGCTTGCGCCTACGTAAATGTCCTCCACGGGTTCCCAACGACTGTACCATGTATAAAGGTTAACCGCCTTTGTGTGCCGTCCACCGTATTATTATTACCGTCACGCAGGTTTTTAGCGTTTCCATAACGCCACTCACATTGAGCTGTGTTCAGTCAAAAGTGAAAAAGCAAGAACTCCCCCACAATGTCTCACATTTGTGAGAGGAATGGCACCGTGATTGTGTAAAGTAAAATGTGATAATACTCATTCACGTGTTTTTATAATACATTAACATGATAGTACTACAGATTTGTTGGCATGGATTTATAGTGTTTGCGTTTGCTCATGTTGGGACCGGTGATTTCTATAAAAGTAATCACACTTCCATTGCAGAAAGAACAGGAGTATTCAGAAAGGCAGTCTGCACTTGTGAACGAGGCATACAGGACTCTGCTGAAGCCTTTAAGTCGGGGTCTTTATATGGTGAGTTTGAAATTTAACTTCAAGTTGGGATCTTACAGTGTACAGTATCTCATTTTAGGGACATTCATATGATCCCTTGTGACGCACATGCCTAAAGTTTGCTGGATGACTAGTGCAGTACAAGTTGCTGAAAGTGTCTCACCGTAGTTTGTCAGAAAAGTTGCAACCGGTTGAACTTTTCCTGAAACGCAGGCAAATGTCACGCATTAAAGGAGCACTGTAAAATTCCACCTAGTAGTTACGGGGAAAGACTGCTAGATTATGCCCTGACATTATGCCAGACATTTCCTTAGCTAAATCACTGACACTTACTGCTTTAGCTGTTGTTCTGCTGAACCTAACATAGCCTAACTGCTGTACATATGAAGTACATATGTTCCATCTAGACACCCGAACATAAACACTGTCAGAGGTGCAAATGAAAAGGCGTGCGATGGAATTACGCATGCAAGATTGCTTTCGTCAAAATGTTAAGTTTAAATATTAAATTCTAGACTAAACTTTTCATTTAAATAAATCTCAATACAATAATAATTCACTGCTGAATAAACGGACATCGCTGAAATGCAATTAAGACAATAGATTAGCAAACTCCCACAATGCATTGCAGCTGGAGCTTAAGGGCATGCATCTAGAGGAGGGGACGGACTCCCTGGCGGATCCGCTCCTTCTTCTGGACCTGATGGAGATCAATGAAGCCCTGCAGGAGGCAAAGACCCCCGAGGAAGCCAATCGGATCGGCCGCAACACTGGAGGTAGGTAAAGCAGCTTGTTTTGACAGTTCAGTCAATAATGTGCAACATCTGGTGCACAATGTTCTACGACCCGTATTGTTAACATAACGGACTGACATGGCCAAAACAATAAGTACTTCTTAACAACCAAACAATATTTACAACAAAAAAACCACAAAAGGTGAGGAGAACTGGCCCAAATGAACAGAAGGAGAGGAAACCACCCGGCCCACCACATGTTTGGCTGTCAGGCCCAGCAGTTTCCTATCAACCACCAAAAAACAAGCTAAGAAGCTAGACTAGGAAACAAAGCCATTAGAAATTGACTACCAGCGCTCCTCACACAGTAAAGGCTAAACGAGTCTGGAACTAAGGAGCCCTGAAACAGGGACAGTTAGACAATTAGGTCATTTAGCAGATGCTTTTATCCAAAGCGACTTACAGTTACATATGTTGTGTGCAGAATCCCACTTGGGTCTCAGCACAGAAGATCTTGGTCAAATTTCAATATACAACTCCCAAAATTTTGTGTGCCGAATAAACTTGAGAATACATACTGCCAGTGGAGACATCAATAGCTTTGTAGACGCGTTAGAAGTATGTTTTTGAGAAGAAAAAAAAACATACCATGAACGTGGGACAATTTTATGCCAAATGGCAGCATGTGGAAAGGAAAGCACACTTTAGAGTTGAGGATTTGAGAGAGAGAGAGAGAGAGAGAGAGAGACCTAGTTAGTGTGCTGTTATATTTACCTGTCATCTGTAATAATTATCATCTTTCATTTGCAGTGAAGCTGGCAGACTTGACAAGACAAATCGATGAAGCTCTTCATAGAGGTACTATACACAGACACTGCATTCATCCACGAGCACATTTTAAAATTAAACCTATTTTTTATGGGCAGAGTGTGAACTGTGCTGTTGCTTTCAGGGCAGCTCACATTTTTGCACGTGACAGCATGTGTGCACACTAACACGCGTGTGACATGGGGCTGTTGACTAGTTAACAGTGTTGTGTGATGAGCTGCCTCAGTGATCACAAGCTTGTCTTGGCAGTCTTCCCATGTGAGCTGCCACTCGACTACAGGTGAACATCTCAGAACTGTATTAATTAAAAACAATGTTAACTCATCCCTACACCGAGAAGAACGACTATCACATGTGGGACTATCAATGGAAACAAACATCGTGCCACTCCCACTTTACACAAAACGCAAAACGCATCCAACAGGCGTAGTGCTATTAATGGTCCGTTTATTGTTCTGTTGTGTTGAAGACGGCAGTTGGCACCCTGAGTGAAGCTCGGTCATGGGACTGAGGCACCTGAGTCGACTGAACATCTGCCTTTTCTCCTCTGTCTCCGTCTCTGTCTCATCAGGTGACCTGGAGGCAGCCAAAGCACTGCTCACGCACATGAAATACTTCACAAACATTGAGGAGAAAGTGAAGGAGAAACTGTCCCGGTTCATGTGAATCTCCTGTTTACAGCACTTTAGACTTTATTGGCCCTTTTTAAAAACAAGTTGTGTTGGAAGCTATTTTCTTAACATTTCATTGTACTTTTTTCCTGTATATTCACTGTTTAAGGTTTAGAGTGAAGAATGAATGATCACATGTGTAAATAAAGCACAATTAAAGCTTATTTGTGCATAACTGTGTTATTTTTATGAAAATGTAATTTCACTAATTCAATTCTATGGAGAGTTAATTGCGTGTATATACGTGGTGAAACGTTAACATCATGCTTAATCACATCCAGTTAGACAGTTAGATCAGTTATTGTCCTTGATTGCAATGCTGCTTAGTGCATTTATATAATTACATGGCTTATCAGCTCAGCATTCTGTTGTGTGGGGCGCGCACACACACACACGCACACGACTTTCAATCAGTTCCTTTGGTTACCTTTAGGTGGGGACATAGCACCTTGACAAGAGGACATATTGTACTAGACTACCCCTACCGAAAAATAAATAAATAAAAATGGAAGCAGACGAGTGCTTGAATAATTTACGTGAGCTTTATATATGGGGTTGATGTTCCGATAATGAGAAGAACTCCACTGAATGAGGATGAGCCGCTAAGCGTGCGCCGCGCGTGCTATTGAGCCCGGCAGCCCATCAGAATGCCAATGTGTTGGCATCAGAGTGTGCCACCTTCCGCCCCCTTCCGCGCCACTTGTTGTGCTCCAGCGTTCGTCGGCGTTGTGAGGAGGCGCCTGCGTTACAGTCTGCCGCCGCCTGAGGTCGTAACTGAGAGCTGACACCTGGGTATGAGCAGCTAGCATAGCATGGCATGGCACGGCAGCCTAACCTGTCTGAGTAGGTTGCTCCACGGCACAGCCTGGCTGGTTGTGTGTACCTAAAATGACAGCCGTGTCTCCACGCAGGGGGGCGGAAGCAGAGCGGGGTCCTGCTCCCGTCCCCCTTGCGGAGGCCGGCAGTCTTGTTTATTATTCATGTGGCAATCGGAAGGCGTCTATGCTGCCTCTAAATTAAGGAGGAAATGTGATGGACCCACTCAAGAGGCCACTGGTCTCTCCCAGCAGTCCTTTAAATTGAGTTTGAAAGAGAGGAGGAGGGGGGGAATCCCAGTGTGATCCAGCACTGAAAGTGACTTGAATGGGAAAGCAAGGCAAAACGCTAGATGAACTAGCTACATGCAGCTATCATGCAGGCTTTAAATGGAGCAAGGTCCAGATCTCGAGTCATAACACGAGGGATGAGGTGAAATATGCACTGTTTACTGCTGCTATTAGCAGGCGCCCATTGGGTTAATTCACTTATTTCATAGAGCGCCCCTGGTTTTTTAATAATATGTGGTTTAGACAAACGGCTAATACAATAATCCAAGCAGTAATAATCAAATATCGCCTCTCCTCGGATTGCGGAAATAATTTAATTGCCTACGACGGCGGAGGGGTTTTGTTTATATTCCAGCAGTCATGCAGCCTTGCATCCTGTTATTAGTGATTGAAGTAATTGGGCCTCCGTGGGCAAAACAGTGTCATTGTCCCTGCTCTAATAAAGTGCAGCCGTCTGTACGTATGTATGTATGTATGAATGTATGTACGTGTATCCTTCTGGCCATTCGTATCTAAAGCTGACATACTGTTTATTACATGATGGTGGGATGTAAAAATAAATAGTGTGCGTTTATGCATGCTTGCATGGATTGTATATAAAGGCTTAGACTAAAATTCCTTGTGCAGCATTCTTAGGTTTTAGCATGAAGGCTGCATTTGTACGGCATTAGTATCAATTACTATTGTTTGCGATTGCATTATTCGATTTAGAAATGAACGTTTTACATCAATTTATAAGATTTGTCTATACATTAAAGTCCCTATTGACAACTTTAGACTTCTTTGCCGTGACTTGTTGTAGTGACATCTTTAATTTAAGTAAAAGGTTAGAAACACACAGCTAAACGTAGATACCAAAGAGATTTTAGCGTAGCCAATCGGTGAGCTCAGGTTTTGTGTCGCTAATCGCAGAAACATGCAGTAGGCCTACAGTGGGACATGGTACAAACCCATGAGGATTTATCAATGCAACTTTCTTGTATGTAGTGGATTTAAAGCTACAGTTTTTCAATATGGAGTTTGAAACCAGAACAAAAAGAAACTGTAACGAAACTGACATTTAATTTGAAAAAGTTCAAGATCGTTCCTTCAGAATGGGATAGAAGAGAATATTTACGTATAATGAGATAAGAACAGGCTGTTGGAAAAAAAACAACAATACAGCAATGGGAAGGAATGCCATTAAAAAATATTAAAAAAGGACGGAGGGCAACCACAGCCAATGGCGTCCCTGATTGACAGAGGTGAGGTCACATCCAATGGAGGATGAGTCATTGTGTCGAGCTTCGTTTCTGCTCAAAGACAAGCAGCCGGTTTTATGATTTCCCTCCCTTTCCTCTGCTCCTGTCTGACTCAATCTCTGAGAGTCACCCTCCCACAGAATCCTCAAGGCTGTGTGTGTGTGTGTGTGTGTGTTTTCTTGGTTTTTCACCACCCTAATCTACCGCTATTAGGATTCACACTGGTCTCTCCCTGGCATCTCTTGTTGTTCTTGCCTTTGCCTCGCCACAAAAGGCATCTTTGCGCTTCTCCATTCGACATAATCAATACTGTAGCTTCTGTTCCACACATCTCAGGTCCCCGGGGAGGCAGTGCTCGCCGCCTTGGGCCCCCACATGTAGTTTAAAAGTCTGAGACGGATCCTGCTGCCGCTGCGTATGCATTTTAAGACATTTTCCAATTTGAACCTAATCATGTCTGGCGTTCTGCCTCGAATTCGGAGCTTTAAGCACAGGGCAGACTAGAACTGATCTTTAGGGAGCTTGATAGCATTTTGTCGGTGAACCGTTCATCCTGACTTGTTCCCAATGTGTACAAATATGAAATATGGCACATGATGAGCAGGAAAGATTATGGGTCGTCAGGCAGCATACATTGTTTTTTACACATACCCACAAGCCTTCATGAACTGCCACCAACCAACGGTTCCTGTGCTTACTGCCAGCTAATGTTTATAGGAGGACTGAAGTCCTTGTGCAAGGCCTCAAAAGAGCTTTACGCTCCTTTGCAAACTACAAATGTGGTGTTTGGGGCACTCAAGTGCATTGTTTCTTCCCTCTTAACATGTATTTATAATGTCAGATCCAAACAGCTAAACAACACACAACCTTTCTACTTGGCTGCATCTTTGTGTGAAGAATTCCCAGGGTGTAAAACTCACTGCAGTGCACAAGCAGTTGGTCTAAGCTTTTGATATGGGCTCTGCTAATGGATTTCTGGGCCATCTCCACTCTCCTCAGCAATTTAAGGCAGAGATACAGCAAGTGTGTGTGTGTGTGTGTGTGTGTGTGTGTGTGTGTGAGAATATGTATATGGCTGAATTTGCTGTGTGTGTGTGTGTCTGCTGTGGCACTTGTCATATCGTAAAATCAAATCCCTTTTGATTTCTTTTCGAAATGTGTAATCTGTCCACAAATAAGCATCTGTCGGATAATCCCCTAATCAATTGCCTTCCCAAAAACCTCTTGTCACACGTGCTCCAGGTTTTATAGGATTCTACCCTGTGCACACCGTCAATCAATTGTACTTGTCGGTTTGTCGCTATACTGTAGCTCAGAGCCAACTGTGTCGTTGTCACAACAACATCAACATCACAAAGTTATACTCTGCCGTCGTTGTTAAAATTACAATGATTATCTTCATTTTAAAGCAGCGTAGTGCATGATGCTGGCTGGGTTATGTAGGGAAGAAGGATATAGCCATTGTGTTTTGTTAAGCTAGGGCCTGGCCACCCCTTTCTTTTTGTGCACCCCCAGGGTAGACCGTTGGCTGTGGCAGGGAATACGTCAGGGCTCCGGGGTGTTGAGCTAAACCAAGAGAGCCAAATTAAACAGCAGCCTGCATTCACAAAATGGTGGAAACCAAAACGATGGCCTCTTGTGTGGGAAATAACAGCATGGCGCACCGTGGGGGTGTCAGTGTTTCCGGCACCGAAGAGAATCTTATTCCCATGGCAAGGTGGGGACAGATTTTAATTAAACATTGGCAAAGCAACAGGTTCCTGGTGGATCTGAGACTTCAGACAGATCTCTGGCACTTGGTTGTCTCGGGGATATCCCAGGAGATGTCGCTTCAAAAGGCTCCTTTGTGGTTCCCAGAGTTCGGGGGATGTTGCCTTTGAAGGCGAGGGACCAGTGGTCTTTAAACAAGGTGTGTGGATGTGGAAAAACAGATCAGCCATTCACTTTCAGATGAGTGGATGCCAATCACCGGCTCTCGGGTGAGGTCTCCTACTGCCATGCGGTGCTGCTTGTCTTGCCCCAGTCACGTGGTCCATGTATGCCTGGTCCATCTGGCCTTATTGTTTCTCCTCTCTGAACACCATGAGCATGTTCCTCACTCCTGTGCCTTATCGAGTTCTAGTGGTCTGGGTGTTGGGACTCCCAGCCAGTAGGGGGCAGGATAGTCTTGTGGTCTGGGTGTTGGACTCCCAGTCAGTAGGGGGCAGGATAGTCTAGTGG